>VWZX01005092.1:195064-214880 GCA_013399015.1 Galbula dea
CACTGACCCCTGAGGGACACCACTCGTGACTGGCCACCAACCAGACTTGACTCCATTGAGCATTGACACCAAGCTGTGTGGTACGGTTGATACGCTGGAGGGGAGGGATGCCATCCAGAGGGACCCGGTCAGGCTGGAAAGGTGGCCCCATGCCAACCTCATGAAGTTCAACAAGGCCAAGTGCAAGCTCCTACGTCTGGTGGGGACAATCCCAAGCACTGATATAGGCTGGGTAAAGATTGTCTTGAGAGCAGCCCTGAGGAAAGAGATTTGGGGATGTTGGTGGATGAGAAGCTCAACATGAGCAGCCAGTGTGCACTTGCAGCCCAGAAGGCCAAACATATCCTAGGCTACCTCAAGAGGATCATGGCCAGCAGGTCGAGGGAAGTGATTCTCCCACTCTACTCTGCTCTCGTTAAACCCCACCTGGAATACTGCATCTAGTTCTGGAGCCCCTATTACAAGAGGAATATGGGGGTGCTGGAGCAAGTCCAGAGAAGGGTCACAAGAATGATCAGAGGACTGGAGCACCTCTCCTACAAGGACAGACTGAGAGAGCTGGGATTGTTCAGTCTGCAGAAGAGAAGGCTCCGAGGAGACCTTATTGTGGCCTTCCAGTATCTGAAGGGGGCTTACAAGAAAGCTGGTGAGGGTCTTCTTAGGATGTCAGATAGTGATAGAACCGGGGGAAATGGATGAAAACTAGAGGAGGGTAGACTTAGATTAGACATTAGGAGGAAGTTCTTCACCATGTGGGTGGTCAGACAGTGGAACAGGTTGCCCAGAGATTGTGGAAGCTCCATCCCTGGAAGTTTTTCAGGCCATGCTGGATGGGGCTCTGGACAACCTGTTCTAATGGATGGTGTCCCTGCCAGGCAGGGGGGTTAGAACTAAATGATCTTAAGGTCCCCTCCAACTCTGACAATTCTATGATTAATGAGAATTACTGCACAGAATAGATAGGCATCAGTTGCTAATACTGTGCACTCTTCATTTGCATCAATACTCAAACAACAATATTAAAGCTAACAAAATAATTAAGTAGAGATTGACGCCATTCACCCATTCAGTGGTTCCTACACCCAGAAGTGGGACTGGGCTTTTAAGGTATAAAGCGGTTAGCTGTCAGCCGTATGCTAATAGGCTAGATGTGCCAGCTCAAGTCTCAGCTTCACAGCTTTAGGTAAGTTATCAGTGCTAATTACTTTGTCTGCCACATAACAATGGCTTTCAGTATGCAGTAGACATACTTTGGAATTTGTAGAATGAGGCTTATTTTAACACTCTTCAACGCCAAAACCAGCTTAACCCTCGCTTCTCCATCACAGGTAACTTCACACAGGGCAAAGTTTGAGTTGTTAAACCCCACTTTGGCAGAGCATCCTGCTGCAGCCTCGACCCTAGCAATGTTGCATCAATGAGAGGACAATTAGAAAACTGGAATTTTCCCTTCTATTTTAAAAAGTTTAACATGAAATCTTAATAGCACAATGAATAAAACCAAAATGACAAGTACCTAAATACAGCAAAGAGAATAAGTTATGGGAACTGCCTAAAATGAATAAGGAAGCTTTTTAATGAACCGGGAGAAACAGTATGAGCATTATTTTCCTTATACGCATCAGCAGTTCCAGAGACCAAGTGGGAGGATCTAGAGGAACTCACAGTTTCTGCCAGTAAGAATTTGGCCTGCTTGTGACTGAACAGGAGGATAGCAAAATTAATTACCTTCAAGACCCACCAAATGTGAGATTTATGCATACATAAGGAAGGTTTTGCTAATAACCTGTAGTAAAAAACAATACTGAATTACAATGCTTGGGAGTAGACTGTTAGTCAGGAGTTGTAAGCTTACTTTATTTTTACACACCTCCACCCCAGGCAAAAAGTTATCAGCCTTTGCCCCTATTCTAACATTTGTTCCTTCTCTTCCAAGCTTGCTTTGCTGAGTTGCCTGCAGCACTGGGAATCATGGAATCACATTTCTCTCCCCTCTTCATTCTATTGCCTACAGGACTGCCAGGTTCTGGCTGACAGGCTGCTCTGCCTGGGTATTTGTCGAATAGAGAGGCTATGCCAAGGAACAAGCAATCTCTCTGGAAACTAAGCACATGGATCAGTGTTTGGTCCTAAATAAGAACTTAAAATATATTACTATGTGTGAGTATTGAACCTGATCGAAGTTTTCACATTCTGAAATCCCGAAGGCAATTACTAATCTAGTTTCAAGGTAAAAAAAGAAATAAAACAAAAAAATGCAGGAGGAACCCTTCTTCAAAAACATTGAGTATTTGTTGCCCCTTTAAATGCATCCTGATTAGCATGTTGTGCAGATGAGATGACTGGGATACTCTGCAACCCTCAGGCTGGGTCTGAGTTAGGTATAGGTGATGATTGCAGATCTGCAGACCAAACCCGCTTCATAGGGAGGTCTGCTGTCTCCCCTGGTGCCCAAGTAAAGGATGTCATAGGTAAAACTCCCACCCTTGTGAGTCCTTCAGATTGTTACCCACTTCTGGTCTTTTGGGTGGGTAGTGATGATGAAGCAATGAGAGGCTCACAATCAATAGACATTTCATGGTCTTGGAGCAACTGGTAAAGGGATCAGGAGCTTAAGCTGTGTTGTCCTCCATTCCCCTGACACCAGCGATGGATGAAGGAATATATAGGAAGAGTCAACAGGTGAATTCATGGCTCGGGGACTGGTTTCAACAGGGCTTTCGGTTTTATGGTCATGGGCTGCTATATGAGACACCTAGCCTGCTGGTGGCAGGTGGAATGCACTTGTCCCAGAGGGGGAAAAGGATTTTCAGGCAGGAGTTAGCAAGGCTCATTGACAGGGCTTTAAACTAGATATGAAGGGGGAAGGGGTGATAACTGGGCCTGCTAGGAATAAGCCCAAGGGAAGCATGACAGGGCTTGAAGGTTCGTGGATTAGTGAGGACTCTCCCTCAGCCATTTCATTTGAGAGAAGGGATAGATGTTTAGAAATCATGAAAACACCTTGAGAACTGTCTGGCAGGTAATGGCCCACGCTCACAAAAAGGTGTTGGAATGATTAGTTCATCTGAAGTACACCTATACCACTGCATGCAGTATGAGCAACAGACAGGGGGAGCTTGAAGCCATGATCTACCAGGCGAACTATGACATAGTGGCTATTGCAGAAACATGGTGGGATGCCTCACACATCTGGAGTGCCACAATTGAAGGTTACAAGAGCTTCAGGAGGGATAGACAGGGAAATAGAGGTGGTGTAGTGGCCCTGTATGTTAAAGAATGTTATGAGTGCTTGGAAATGAAGTATGAAGTGATGAAGAAGTTGACAGTGTTTAGATTAGGTTTAAGGCCAATAATGCTGATATTGCTGTGGGAGTCTGCTGCAGACCTCCCAACCAAAGCAGTGAGGTGAATGAAGCTTTCTTTAAGCAGTTGGGAGAAATCTCGTAGTCACTTGCCATTGTTCTTGTGTGGGACTTTAACCTCCTAGGTATCTGCTGGGAATACAACACAACAGAGAGGGATCAATCCAGAAGGTTCCTAGAATGTGTGGAAGATAACTTCCTCACACAGCTGGTAGGTGAGCCGACCAGGGAAGGTGCCCTGCTGAACCTGCTTCTAGTGAACAGGGAGGAACTTGTGGGGGAAGTAAAGGTTAGAGGCCATCTAGGGCACAGTGATCATGAGATGACTGAGTTTTCAATTGTTGGTGAGGTATGGAGGGGGGTCAGCAAAACTGATGCCTTGGGTTTCCAAAGAGTGGATTTTGGACTGTTTAGGACCCTGGTGGAGAGAGTCCCCTGGGAGATTGTCCTGAGGGCCAAAGAAGTCCAGGAAGGCTGGATCTTCTTCAAGAAGAAAATCCTAAATATGCAGAAGCAGACTGTCCCCATGTGCAGTAAAATGAGCAGGAGGGGCAGAAGGCCAGCCTGGCTAAACAGGGAGCAATGGTTGAGGCATATGGAAAAAAAGAGAGTTTACCACCAGCAGAAGAAGGGGCAGGCTACACAGCAAGATTACAAAGATATAGTTAGGTCATATAGAGAGGGTATTAGAAAAGCAAAGGCCCAGCTCGAACTTAATCTGGCCACTGTAGTAAAGGACAACAAAAGAAGTTTTTACAAATATATTAACAGCAAAAGGAAGGCCAGGGAGAATCTCCATCCTTTAATGGATGCGATGGGGAACATGGTCACTGAGAATGGGGAAAAGACTAAGATACTCAATGCTTTCTTTGCTTCAGTCTTTAACAGTCAGATCAGTTACCCCCAGCGTATTCTGCTGCTTGTGCTAGAAGACAGGGATGGAGAGCACTGTGAAGCCCCCTTAATCCAGGAGAAACTGGTCAGAGACCTGCTGCTCCATTTAGACATTAACAAGTCCATGGGGCCAGATGGGATCCACCCGAGGATATGGAGGGAGCTGGCAGAGGTGCTCGCCAAGCCACTCTGTATCATTTATCAGCAGTCCTGGTTAACCAGAGAGGTTCCAGATGACTGGAGACTTGGCAGTGTGACACCCATCTACAAGAAGGGTTGGATGGAAGATCCAGGGAGCTACAGGCCTGTCAGCCTGACCTTAGTACCAGAGAAGGCTATGGAACAGATCATTTTGAGGGCAATCACAGGACAAGTCCAGGACAACCAGGAGACCAAGCCCAGTCAGCTTGGGTTCATGAGAAGCAGGTCCTGCTTGACTAACCTGATCTTTTATGATGATATAACATGCCTAGTGGACAAGGGGGAAGCAGTAGATGTCATTTACTTGGATTTTAGTAAGGCCTTTGACACTGTCTCCCGCCACATTCTCCTGGAGAAGCTGGCATTACTTGGTTTAGACAGGTTTACTCTTCGTTGGGTAAGGAACTGGCTAGAGGGCTGAGCCCAGAGAGTAGTGCTAAATGGGGTTCATTCGAGCTGGCAGCTGGTCACCAGTGGTGTTCCCTAGGGCTCAGTGTTGGGGCCGGCTCTGTTCAGTATCAATGATCTGGATGAGTGGATTGAGTGCACCCTCAGTAAGTTCATAGATGACACAAACTTAGAAGGGAGTGTCGATCCACTAGAGGGTAGGGAGGCTCTGCAGAGGTACCTGAGCAGGCTGAATCAATGGGCTGAGGCCAATGGGATGAGCTTCAATAAGGCCAAGTGCCAAGTCCTACACTTTGGTCATAATAACCCCATGCAACGTTATAGGCTTGGTGGTGGAAAAGTGCTGGATTGCAGTCTGTCAGAGAAGGACTGAGAAGGGGGTACTGCTTGGTAGTCAACTGAATATGAGCCAGCAGTGTGCCCAGGTGGCCAAGAAAGCTAATAGCATCTTGGCCTGTATCAAAAATAGTGTGACCAGTAGGACCAGATTAGTGATTATCCCTCTGTACACGGTGCTAGTGAGGCCACACCTAGAATACTGTGTTCAGTTTTGGGCCCCTTGTTACAAGAAGGATATAGAGGCATTCGAAAGTGTCCAGAGAAGGGCAATGAGGCTAGTGAGGGGTCTAGAGCACAAGTCTTAAGAGAAGTGGCTGAGGGAACTGGGTTGTTTAGTCTGGAAAAGAGGAGATTCAGAAGTGACCTTATTGCTTTCTACAATTACCTGAAAAGGAGGTTGTAGGGAGATGGGAGTAGGTCTCTTCTCCATGGTTGACAGTGAGAGGACAAGAGGAAAAAGGCTTCAAGTTGAAGCAGGGGAGGTTTAGATTGGATTTAAGGGGATTTTCTTTACTGAAAGGATTGTGAGGTCTTGGAATAGGCTGCCCAGGGAGGTGGTGGAGTCACCATACCTGCAGGTGTTTAACGTTTAGTTGTGGTGTTTAGGGACATGGTTTAGTGGTATGGTGATAGGTATGGTTGGACTTGATGATCTTATGAGGTCTCTTCCAACCTCTGTGATTCTGTGATTCTGTGACTGTGGTATTGGACTGAGACCAAAGCAAGATCTTGGGTCATGTTCACAAGCATCAGTACTGAGTTTTACAAGCTGTTTTCGGAATCTGCTGCTGGCAGGAAGCTCTAAGGGTGGTTTGATCTCTTTAGATTTTCTCTACCTAGTATGCTGGCAGTTCTGCAAGATAACACTGTGCTAACCTCTTGGAAAACTTCCAGGAATTTCCACAGGAAAAAGAAAAACATACATGAGGCCAGGCCTTGGACCTGCACTGCAGCAAAATGACAGAGGCAAATTTAGATAATTCATATCTGGAATTCAGTGAGGTGTCCTGGCAGTGGCAATGCTGGCTTACAGAGTGGATGTGGCCTCTTCTACATGGCTTTGAGCAAGCCACTTCCTCCTTAGGCAAGCCACATTACAAGGGCTGTAAACGTCTTTGTGCATGAAATGTCTCTTACTATATGCTCATGTGGCAATCATCATATGGTCTCAAGTAGCAGCTCTGTGGCTGCTCTGATACGTCTAATAAGGCTCTGGTGCAAAGCCCTCTCCTTCCCCGTTAGAGTTTGTTATCTTGCGTTGAGCTTCAGAAAGGAAGCCAGATCTCTGAGGTTTTAAGCACCTCTGCTCAAAGGGAAAGAAAACTATTGAGGAGTACACTGACAGCTGCCAAATTTGCAAGGCTAAAAAAAGGTATATCTACAAGGACACAAAACTGAAAAGATTATTAAGATAAGGTGTATGAGTACGTGAGATGGGGAAAGGGTGGAGCTCTTACAAAGTAAAGGAAAGAGGACTGTGCATGGCACAACATTTAGAGTTCCACTCCTTATAGCTTTCTTCCTAGGAAAATGGTGTATCAGATTCCTTCTTGTCTTCCAGTAAGAAGACAATTCAGATATCAGACATAGCATAGCATGAGGCCCACCCGAATGTTAAGCAACTCTTTTGTACTCTGTCTTTATCCAGACCTTTGACAAGAGTAATTGTCTAAAACAGGATTCATCTTTTCTTGTGGTGAGACAGCTTTGCTACACACTAAACAAAATCACAAAATCACAGAATCACAGAATGTTAGGAGCTGGAAGGGACCTCGAAAGATCATCTAGTCCAACCCCCCTGCCACAGAAGGATTCCCTAGACCAGGTCACAAAGAAACGCATCCAGATGGGTTATGAATATCTCCACAGAAGGAGACTCCAAAACCTCTCTGGGCAGTCTCTTCCAGCGCTCTGGCACACTCACTGTGAAAAAATTTCTACGTGTATTCACACGGAATCTCCTATACTTCAGCTTACAGCCATTGCTTCTTGTCCTGTCACTGGGCTTCACTCAGAAGAACCTGACCTCATCCCCCTGACACACACCCTTCACATATTTATAGGCATAAATGAGGTCACCCCTTAGCCTCCTCTTCTCCAAGCTAAAGAGACCCAGCTCCCTCAGCCTTTCCTCAGAAGGAAGATGTTCCACCCCCTTCATACTCTTGGTGGCTCTGTGCTGGACTCTCTCCAGTAGTACCCTATCCTTCTTCAAATGAGGGGCCTAGAACTGGACACNTGTTTGCTCATCCAGGTCATTAATGACTAAATTGAAAAGCACTGTTCCCAGTACCAACTCCTGCGGGACTCCACTAGACACAGGCCTCCAAGTAGACTACATCCCATTTACCATGACTCTCGAACTTCCGTCCTCCAACCAGTTCACAATCCACCTCACTACCCAATCAGCCAGACCATACTTCCTCAGTTCAGCTGCAAGGATGCTGTGGGAGACAGTGTCAAATGCTTTACTGAATTCAAGATAAACCCTTTCAGGGGTTCTAAAATCATGAATGTGATTATGAATTTTTATTTATTTTATTTCATTTTTAATGTAGACTCAAGTGATTGTCAGTATTGGTCATAAATGGGTATTATACATCTGCTACTCTGAACTAGGTGTCACCATCTGAGTGTTTTCCATAGCATTTTGCAGGAAAAAAATTGCTCAGTTTTGTTTTGACATAGGCTACTTTGTATTACATTGTACTTACTGCAGGTAAACGCATCCAAACAGCTATCAACACAGAACATGGCAACTTGTAACCCTTTCAGAACTGGTAGCTTTGGGCTATTACACCACTGAGTAAATGCAAATTTATGTTAATTCATTGTCCTAAGACCTGAGTCAAGGGAAGCAGGCATTGTTGTGCTGATTAATGTCCTCTTCCTGCCTCAGAGAATTTCTCTGTAACTGAAAGGGCTAAAATGTTATTTCTCTGCAGGAAATTTGCCCACATTGTGGCAGAAGGGGACCAGAGCATAAGTCTGTGCTTCTGGTGTTGTTCTTGGTCAGGGTTTTAGCTCTGTCTGCCAGTAAACCTGCTGGGTTGTGAAATGGTTGCAGCTAAGACAAAGACACATGCTCACTCCTGCTCCCCATTCCACAGAAGCAGAAAACCTTTGGTAGCAGGAGACTGAAAGTAAGTAGCATCTCAACCCCCACGCAGCAAGGGTGGAGAGAAGGCAGCAGAGTTTCAGTAGTTTTTGGGTAAGAGATCAGTCTCAGGCAAGAACAGCGCAGGGGACTAAAGAAGAGATTGCAGATCTTGGGCTTCATTATCCAGGTGTTCCCCATTAAGCAAAGTATACTGATGTCTTGGAGAGCCCACCATTTTTCTCCATAGTGGCTTTCTATCTGTTGTAAAAAGCAGCTGAATCTTCACTACTGGCTACTGTTCAAGAAGTGTTTTTCTCTAAATATACAATCTCTGATGCCTATGAAAAGTTCTGCTGAATGTGATACTTTGACAAATATTGTGAAGTATGATTCAATTACCACTGATACGTGGTTAGAAAGTAAAACCACAGAATCCAACCTAAGGTGATTCATCTATATTTGCAGCCACATTTTGCTAAAGAGATGCAACTTTCAGATTTGCACTTGCAGAAGTGAAACCAGAGTTTGGTCCAAGTTAGTCACTCAAACATTCATGCTCTCTAGTTTGACTTGCACTTGCTGTATGGCGAAACCAAAATTTTAGTGCAGTTTTTGGATGCTGCAGAGTGTGAAAGCCAGCACAATCCAAAGCAAAAGGGACAGATGTTAAAATATTTTATTGTTTTCATAGAGAATAATACCCAGTGAACAGAGAAGTCAGCATGTTTGGGATCAGAATTAAAATCAGAATAGTCTGGTTTTGGAAATTTAGTACCACTGGGTAGACGTAGATACATTTTTCTTCCCAGGTTCAGAATTCTTCCCTCTCTAAACCTCGTAGTATACTCTAAGATCTAGAAAGAACCACGTCAAAAATGTCATTGATCTTTTGCTGTCTGCTCACACAGACGTGCTGGAATTCAAATAGACTTGCTGCCTCTTGCCCTGAACAGCCTCAATGTTGATTTGTTTACTTATTCCCAAGTAAACATGGGAGTATAAAAAAACAACTCCTCCTTGATTCAATGTTACATCATAAGAGGAGCTCCCTGCCCTAGGGGCAGTAGAGTCTGACAAGACTCACTACTTTCTCAGCAATGGTCTGTGGGCTTTCTAAGGCTTCAAATCTCATACCTCTAGGACACTGGAACCAGTTTTCACCAAGTTTTAATGCAGTAGATCAGAAGAAATAAAGAAACCCAGACCAAAATGTTGCACATTTGCCCTGAACTTAATTTCTTTGCTTCTCCATTTGGATTGAAATCCCTTTTAATCAGTAAGTTTGCCAAGTGAAATGGCTGAAGATAACATGTAGAACTCAGTTAAACCTGGAGGAAGTGAAATTTCACTGAGGAAAAGGAAACCACAAAGGAAACCTGTATGTACAGTGCAGAGGAAGGATGCTGCCAAGAACTTCAGTTGAACCTCTTGTTTTCTGCTAGGGCAGCTCTTCATCAGCTGTATTGATAGCACAGTACACTCTGAAGGCACCATCTCAGGCCTCCAATAGTGGTGTCCTCTCACTTGTAGGAGGGAGTAGTGGTCTAATGGTTAGGATTCGGTGCTCTTACCTCCGGGGCCTGGGTTTGATTCCTGGTCAGGGAAGAATCCTGCTCTGGCAGAGCGGTTGGACTAGATGATCTTTTGAGGTCCCTTCCAACCCCTGACATTCGTTGATTCTGTGATTCTGTATACCGCACCACCTTTGTCATCCAGGACATGGGTTATCTGCAGGAATGTGCCATGTCCCGTCCTACTCCTGTCTACAAGCTCATCTTTATGCAGTCTGTGGTCTTTCCTTATACTTCTCTGATGATTAGTTCAGAGTGGAGTGTTGCTGAGGTTAGACTTAATATTACAATGTACTTGGCAGAGCAAGCACACACTAGATCAGTCCCTACTTCTTGAATCTTTCAACACACACATCTGCTTCTATCAACCCAGCAAATGAAGCAGTGACATTATTGCATGGTGTCCTCAGACCACACTCAGTGAGATCTCCACTAGAGCTGTGAAATGCTGCTTTCAACCAAGGTATGTGATGACATGAATTGGAGTCTCTGCTGGCATTTTGTTTTATTCTATTGCCTTTATCCTCACGCTGTAGTTTAAGAAGGAGAGACAAAATGCACACTCTACTACACAAGAATAGGATCCAAGTGAAGGAGTTGGAGTGTTTGTTGCTTTGGTGAAACAGTGGTCAATGGGGTAGAGAACAGAGTTCTCTGAGCTAGAGTCATGTGTAAAAGAGCAGTTCTCTCCATTTCCCCGTTCCCTATGGGCAGTGCCAGGCTTTCAGCATTTGGGAGGAGCAGCGTGCTGATCATGGTAGCTTTGGCCATGTGAGAGTGGTCCCAGGCATCCATGAGAGACAGGTGTCCTCAAAGCAGAGTTGTGCCATCCTTCACTTTGGGCAGAGGTAGATTAGGTTAATAAGCAGGAAAGCATCTTCCAGGCCATTGGATCTTTACCAGCCCCTGGACTGCTCCAAGCTTTTCCAAATTTTTGCTCATTGATTCTCACAGTGAGATGTTTAAAAATATCCTCTTGGATATATCCTCTGCCAGTTACACGTTTTTTTTCCATTGAACCTGCCCAACTTGTCCTTCCCCTAACAAAAATTACGTCCCTAGCAACACTATAGGAACATACTGAAAGTAAAAATGTGGGCCTCCTCTGCCTACCAAACTAATTGACCAATGCCAGCTCCATTGGTGAGAAGGCACTGGCATAGAAAAGAATACACAATCCAGTAAGAGATGCTGGCAGAAATGACCATGGTTTATGTATCCAGTTTTGTCTTTCTTGTCTGAGTATTAAAATCTGTTAGACAAGATCTCAGACCTTGTATGCTGTTGGTTTCCATTTCAAAGGAATACTGAATGTTGCTCTGCTGATTCTTGTCAAGTATATCTGGTAGGGGACACTTTTGTCTTCAGTGTTCTCTAGTTCTAATTTGTTATATTCCAGAGTTTTCAAATTCCACTCTAACTACACTCTGTAGGTGTAGAGGGTGTTGGTGGATGAAAAGCTCAACATGAGCAGCCAGTGTGCACTTGCAGCCCAGAAGGCCAAACATATCCTGGGCTGCCTCAAGAGGATCATGGCCAGCAGGTCGAGGGAAGTGATTCTCCCACTCTACTCTGCTCTCGTTAAACCCCACCTGGAATACTGCATCTAGTTCTGGAGCCCCTATTACAAGAGGGATATGGGGGTGCTGGAGCAAGTCCAGAGAAGGGTCACAAGAATGATCAGAGGACTGGAGCACCTCTCCTACAAGGACAGACTGAGAGAGCTGGGATTGTTCAGTCTGCAGAGGAGAAGGCTCCGAGGAGACCTTATTGTGGCCTTCCAGTATCTGAAGGGGGCTTACAAGAAAGCTGGTGAGGGACTTCTTAGGATGTCAGATAGTGATAGAACCAGGGGAAATGGATGAAAACTAGAGGAGGGTAGACTTAGATTAGACATTAGGAGGAAGTTCTTCACCATGTGGGTGGTCAGACAGTGGAACAGGTTGCCCAGAGATTGTGGAAGCTCCATCCCTGGAAGTTTTTCAGGCCATGCTGGATGGGGCTCTGGACAACCTGTTCTAATGGATGGTGTCCCCGCCAGGCAGGGGGGTTAGAACTAAATGATCTTAAGGTCCCCTCCAACTCTGGCAATTCTATGATTCTAAATCAGATTTTTCACTGATTCTTGGTCTAAATTCTTTTTGTCTGACCATCTCAGTATTGCCCTGCCAGGTCTATCTGTTTGTTTCTGTTTTAAAACACTCCTCGGGTAAGCAAGACTATTTTGTATTGCTAAGACGTGACTTCTTCTTAAGAGCCAAATTAAAATGTGATACCCTATTAAACACAAGGTCTGATATTTGTTACATGATAACAGTACCAATTTTAAACGTCAATTCATAACATTTTTGCTACAAATCACTTGAACAATTGAAATCTCTCGGTTTTGTTCCCATATAAAAGGGTACATGTTTCAGTGTTTCATGTTTCAGTGAACACAAGTTCTCTACAAATAGTAGGAGATAATGCTGTGCATAACTAAATGCCTGGTAGGAACAATACATTGTTTGCAGTAGATCTGAACATAGCAGCAGACCTTATGAAAATCATGATTCAAGTTTTCTCATACACTTGTCTGCAGGCAGCGTGCCTGAAGAGCAGCAGAAGTGGTATAAATGGCTTTTCTCCATCATTTACATTGTATCTTTCACATTGCTTTATCTTGGACCTCATCTTATCTGAAAAACAACAGTACTTAACAACATCAAAAGCATGTGTGTTTGTATCTCATATTAGTCTTGGACTGTTGCTACTTTAAAAAAAAATCACATTAGAAACCTGTTGAATGGTCACACAAATGGCAAAACGAAAAGAAAAACACTTTTTTGATCTCACATTTATTTTAATCTTCACAAAAATCATGGTTCAAAAGAGACAACAGGGGATGCCAGAATCAGGATTATTGAGGTGTTTGCTGTTTTATGGCACTATTTAAAACACTTTTATCAAGAAGCTGAACACCAAATTGTATTACTGTAGATAGCTTCCAAGAGCAACTTTTTGTTTTAAAAGTGTAAAAGGCAAAAATAAACTACCTTTTCCTGTGTGATCAAAGACCCAGCATAAGAATTGTCAGGAGGACCTTAAAAGCCAGTTTCTGTACTTTCAATGGACTTCTTCCAGTATGGGAGCAAGATGGACTTTTTATTTTTAAATGGAAGAAAGTTGCCAAAACACACAAGGAGAAGGATTACAGCCAGTTGCTTTCTGTTGGTTCTTGTGTGGGAACATTGCCAGGCAAAGCCGTATGCTGAATTCCCAGGGGATTTCACTCTCAAAAGCCAGTTTCTGGATTTCCCTCACTTGGGAAGCTCTCCCTGAAAAGGATATTCATATCTAGGAATCAGCTCAATGCAGAATTGTTGTGCTAGCAAATTGGCAGTTGGCTATTTCAATGATCCTCTTCATAGCAGTCTGTGCTGATTTTTTCTCTAGGGATGACTGGTGAGCTGGGCATGTTTCAAAAGCAAAATTGTAGAGCACCCTGGGTAATCCAAAGTGTACTCTTACAAAAGCAGTATGAGAGCGTTGCTATTGGTATCAATAGCTGCTAACACTGAATTGCCAAGGTCGCTTGCAAGGCTGAACAATTGGCTGTAGACACATTATTTCTGTCTTCTTGGAGCCTGTGACAGTATTGCAGCTGTTAACCTCTAAAGAGACAGAGGACTATCTTTTGCTACTAATCTACCTTCTGCCTGTCATTCTTACTGTCCTATATCTTTGCTTTTCACTATTAGACAGTCATGTTATAGTGGTGGAGAAAGAAATATCTTTAAAGGAAGCTGCACCTTCTCAAAATCTTTTTGCTGCTTGCAGAAGTAAAGGATATGGAAAATCAGACAGAAGATGCAAATGTTGTGAGATGGCAATGACTTTGTCAACACCCAAAAAATAATCATCAGGAATCACATTTCATATTTTTCATATATTAATGAGATCTTAGAGATCTTGGGAGTTTTCCTTGAGGCTTTGCAGTAAAATTCTATACTCTACAAAGGCTAGACTTACCATTAAAGTATTAGACAGGGACTCTGGATTTTATTTCCTAGAAAAGTAACAGAATTTTTACATGTCTGTGGATCACCTCATGCCTCTATATTTCAGCCTCTAAAATGGATGCAACAACATCTATGCACCATGGGTACATTCTTCAGCTGTTAGGAGATATTCAGAGGCTGCAGTGAGGAGGGGAAAAAAATAGTGCTAAGATATTGCACAGAAAAACTAAGCAACTTGTCAGACATTTCAGTTGGCTTCTCCAAACAGCAGAGAAAGAAAGAGAATATGACATTAGCCAAGCACGAAAGCCACATAGTTCACCTTTAACCTACAAACTCCTGTGATTTAAAAATAAATATTTCTCTGTTCATTAGTACAAGGCAATATTTAACTTTATAATAAAGTCTAAATGTTCTTATTATTGCTAAACCATGAGGCTGAAATGTAGCTCTTTTCAAGTTAGCAGTAATCATTTGCAATACAGTAAGCAGATGGAGACCCCATCAGAAATCAATGTCTCATTGTAATAGGTCCTGTGTGTCTAGACAGACAGAGACAGTCCCAGCCTTTGAAAAGATGACAGGCTGAATAGATGAGAGAAACAAAAAATGTGGAGAAAAAGCCAGCAGACTAGGAAGTGTTGTGCTCAGGTTCCCAGTTCTGGTCCCTGGTCAAACAGAGATGAGGATGTGCCTGGGGTTGCTGTGGCTGAGTGCCTCACACATTATGTCCCACTTATGGCTCAATGTAAGGACTACTGAAGGGATTCTGCTGCCAGTGAGAATAACAATGAAAGAAAGATAAGAGGGTCAGCCAGTAATTCTGCAGCTGAGGAAAGCTGAAATATTTATCAGCTAAGTCTGCAAGAAGGAATCACATTTCTTTTGCACAGATGAATGTGCACACAAGCAACCTCTGAAGATGCAAAATGAGTTTCTGATTCCCACCCAGGTTTATCTAGAGATTACAGTAAATGTAAAGATGTTTGCTCCTGTATCTGAATAATTACAATTACCACAAATGAGTTAGTGCATGTACACAGAAGTACCTGCGGGTCTAGTGGATCTGCTTTAACTAGATCTTGTTAGGATTAAGCTTCTGTGAAAACAGTCTGTACGACCTCTGAAACTGTCTGCCAATTTCATAAAAACTTGGCAATGGTGTTTCCATAAAGTTCTCGAAAATATGTGGGTTGATAGGGAAGAAAGAAAGAGTGTCAGTATCTTCCCAGCTGCACTACCTTATCCTGCTGGATATTTGACCTTACACACAGGCAAACATAGTAGAAACTGAGGTTTCTTTTGTTCGTTGTATGACTAATCTGTAAATACAGCCATTGTATCTATT
Source organism: Galbula dea (assembly GCA_013399015.1). Taxonomy (NCBI): domain Eukaryota; kingdom Metazoa; phylum Chordata; class Aves; order Piciformes; family Galbulidae; genus Galbula; species Galbula dea. Next base: position 210,292 of record VWZX01005092.1, read on the forward strand.
TCAATGTTTCCTCACCTAGCTTTCTTCTCCTCAAGGTCGATAGGATTGAACATTGAAATTCGGGATTTCGTATGTATGTTTTGATTGTGATTAGTTTTTTTAAGTAGATGTTTTTCTTCTTAGTGACTGATCTATTAAAGAGACCATGTGCATGCAAAGCAGTTCCCTCCTACACCCTTTTCTACAGTGTACTCATGATGATTACACTGTGAAGGAAGCCTTGAGAAAACCTGAAAGTCCAGAAAGAGGCATGTCAATCCTGGTAACCAACAAAAATCTGTAGTGGTATAGAAATGTATGGCTTGGCTTCACCTCACTGGTCCAGGACCTTTAATCATCATGAGATGTGTAATCATAATGAGAATACTGAGAAGTCTGTCCTTTGAACTGGCAATTTTTCTGGGCAAGGAACACACCATTACATTCATGGGTAACACCTACACGTTGCAGATGCCAGAAGAGTATGAATAAATGATAGCATGTTTTTCTTCATTAATCTGAACATAGAGGGTCTTCAATGAGTCAGTTTTCTTATAAAAAGGACTTTGTTTTCTTGAATCATTACTGGCTGTTTGCAATATCAAGAGATATAGGAGGGACTGCTTTGCATGCACATGATCTATTAATATATTAGATTTACACTCCAACTGCAAAATTCTCATCAGTGCTGCTATTGATCATGCACAACCTTTTGCTGAAAGCTTTATTTAACAGATTGTACTATAGGGACATAGTGATTTCTTTTCTAAACAAGACACTGAACTGAATTGAAGTAAAAGAAATTTTACATTAGCAGAATAGAATTGTACTAAGGAGGAGACAATCAGGGCCCTGTTAGAATGGAATGTGGCCTTGAGGTAGGCCTATTGTCTAATCTCAGGACACCTGGAATAAGCAAAACCTCTTTGTTAAGGTGGTTATCTACACTGTGATGAGGCAAACAGAGGCCCTGAAGACCACCTAAGGACTATAATATGTGCTAAAAGGGATGGCAATGCATATAAATGACTTATCGAAAAACTGTATAATTATTAGCAAGGGTCTTGGAAAATATCGTAAATATGTATGTACGTCTAGTATATAAGAGGTGTGAGTAACTAACAGAGACACACACAGTTTGGGAGGACTGATACCCTGTGTGTCCAATGCTGCATTAAAAGAGTACCTGCTTAATAACATTTCAGTGTTATTGAGTCAGTTTAACAGAACACCAAGCCCAGCCGCACCTAGAATTCCTTTCCTGATGTGCTCGAATGTGCCAGTCCAGACCACAAATAGATTGCCCACAGTGATTCAGCCCAAGACTTAAAAAAATATTCTTTAATTTTATAACAGTTTCAACAGCTGAGTTACACACATAGTAAATAAAACCTAGTATAAATGTATTAAAACCAGATTATGCCTTTATTGAGGCATTTTTATATGGATAAATTACAAATAGAAAACAAATTACAGAATCATAAAATATCCCAGGTTAGAAGGGACCTTAAAGATCGTCTAGTGCAAGCCTCCTGCAATGGGCAGGGATGCCACACAGTAGACCAGGCTCCCCAGGGCCACATCCAGCCTGGCTTTGAACACTGCCAGGGATGGGGCCTCCACAACCTTTCTGGGCAACCTGTTCCAGTGCCTCACCACCCTTTGGGTAAAGAACTTCCTTCAAATTTCTAGTCTATACTTTCCCTCCTTCAGCTTATATCCATTCCCCCTTGTCTTGTTGCAATCTGATCAGCTGAAAAGTCTCTCCCCTTCTATCTTGTAATCCCCTTTTAGGTTCTCAAAGGCTGCTATATGGTCCCCCCAAAGCCTTCTCCTCTCTGGGCTGAACAACCACAGCTACTTCAGCCTGTCCTCATAGGGGAGGTGCTCTAGTCCTTTGATCATCTTTGTGGCCCTCCTCTGGACCTGCTCTAACAGGTCCACATCTTTCTTATGCTGAAGACTCCAGAACCGGATGCAGTACTCCAGGTGGGCCCTCATGAGGGCAGAGTAGAGAGGCAGAATCACCTCCCTAGACCTGCTGGTCATGCCTTTCCTGACGCAGCCCAAGATACAGCTGGCTTTCTGGGCTGCAAGTATACATTACTAGCTCATATCCAGCTTTTCATCTATCATGTCCCACAAGTCCTTCTCTGCACGGCTGCTTTCAATGAGTTCCTCTCCCAGTCCTTACCCAGATGCAGGACCTTACACTTGGACTTATTAAACTTCATCTGATTCTCATGGCCCCACTTTTCAAGTTTGTCCAGGTCCTTCTGGATGGCATCCTGCCCTTCTGGTGTATCAGCCACACCACTCAGCTTCATGTCATCTGTGAACTTGCTGAGGGCACACCCAATAACCCTGTCCAGGTCATTAATAAAGGCATTGAAGAGTACTGGTCCCAAGACAGAGCCCTGAGAGAGACGACTCATTACTGGTCCTCACCTAGACAAAAAGCCACTAACCACAACTCTCTGGCTGCACCTGCCCATTCTTACCCACCGACTAGGTCCAATGTCTAGGTTCTGGGAGAAAGATTTGGGAAAACAAATATTTATTCTTATTAGTCTAAGAATCTTAGTCATATATGAAGAATACATTTTCCTGAACATGTGACATATTTAAGAGTATGTTTCAATCCAAATTGACTGTGTACTAAGTAAGAGGATTTTCTTAATTAGGAAAGGAGATATTGTTCTTAAAAGGAAGTCCATTTTGCATTTTGTTTATTTGAGTGTTTGTATGCATGTGAAAGAACCTGTTCACCATTCTGCTTACAAATTCTGTTTCTTATTAGGGCCTCTGTGTCCTATTCTATATCTCATTGTAAATTCTGTTCTCAATGTCATGCATGCTTGTCTTTTTTGTGACCTTTTGTCTCCAGATTCAGCTGCAGTTCCTGGGGAGGTGACAGAAAGAAAAAAAACCTTTAACTTGGCTAGATATAAGAGTGGAGGATCATTAAATCCTGGTGATCAACTATTCAATTACAGTCCATTTAATCATACAGCAGCAAAATAATTGGCAACGGCTCCAGGCAAACTAATTGTTCCAATCTTAAACTCAGCAGGGTGACAAGTGAGTTGCAGATGAGGTGGTGATGCATTTTGAATATCTGATAGGTCTGATTTGGGAGGCTCCTGACAAGGAGACAACCGACAATGCAGAAAGGGTTGTCTCTTCAGTTATGTAAAAAATTAGGAAAGACTAGGGGCAGAAAAATACCTGCTGAAAGGAGAGGAAAAGAGCACTTCCAGGAGGAAAAGGGGGAGAGGAAGAAGGTTGGACTCTTTAAAAGCCTCCAACCTAAACCTTAAGGTTGCTTTGTGAAAAGGGCACTGAGACGGGACAATGTGTACAGTTTATCCTTTTTTTGTCTGTGTTATTTTCTCCCCCCTTTCTATTTCTTGCATCAGCAAAAAAGTAATTAGGCTTCCTGGAACTCATCTGTGTCCTGGGAGAATCATGTGGTAACCCCAGAGAGCTTTTGGGCTTGTAACATTGGGAAGGAATTAGCTGGAGCATGCTGGCTATCAGTACCAGTCCAGAAGGCTGGTCTGTGAAACTCTTGCCACAAAGATTGTGACAAGTCCAGGAGAATGTGGCAGACCCTGGAATCACATCAATTTTGATGCACCCCATGGAGACTCAAAACACAGCAGTTTAGTGACAGCACAGGTTTTTCCTATATGGAATGTAAGCACACTGGTACTGTCAGGCGAGACTCTGTTCAGCTGCAGTACACCTTAGAGAAGCAAACATTATTCACCACTGCAAAACCATACAAGTCAGCTGGATATATTTTTCATTCAGGCTGGAAATTATGATGTTCCTCACTAAGACTTCAAAAGTGAGGAGACATGCCAAAATATTTGAGGGAGAGTTTTAAGGATGGAATTTCCTGGAGCAGAGGTACAAATGCTTGCCTCACTCTTTCCGTAAGATAGTACAAAAGCTTTCCAAAATGCAGAGATGGACGCACCAAAAGAACAGAGCAATAAAGTAGGAATTATCCAAGTAGGAGCTATCAAGAAGTTATCACACCTTGTTCTGTAAGGCATAACCTGCTGAATGAGGTGGGTGCCTTGCAAACAGAAGATACAAAGAAGGTGGAATTACTGAATGCCTTCTTTGTCTCTGTCTATACTCTTAGAGACAGTCCTCAGGAGCCTCAGACCCCTGAGACCCCACATGATCTTAGGATACTGGAGGAGTTTTCCTTAGTTGAGGACGACTGGGTTAGGGAACAGCTAAGCCATCTGGACATCCATAAATCCATGGGTCCTGATGGGATGCACCCATGGGTGCTGAGGGAGCTGGCAGAAGTCATTGCCAGGCCCCTCTCCATCATCTTTAATAAGTCCTGGGGAACAGGAGAGGTGCCTGGGGATTGGAGAAAGGCAAATGTCACTCCATTTTTCAAAAAGGACAAGAAGGAGGAGCCACGTAACTATAGGCTGGTCAGCCTCACCTCCATCCCAGGAAAGGAGATGGAGCACTTTATCCTTGACTCTATCTCTAGGCATTTCAAGGATAAGGGGGTTATTGGGAGCAGTCAGCATGGATTTACCAAGGGGAAGTCATGTTTGACCAACCTGATAGCCTTT
>VWZX01005093.1:8081-45991 GCA_013399015.1 Galbula dea
GGGGGGGAGGGGGCAAGAGATCTGAGTGCTAGGATTTTTTACTGGTTTAATCTATGGGGTTTAGGCTTAGGTGGTTGTTTTTGTTTTCTTTTACATTACCCAACGACTCAACAGGAGCAGCATATAAAGATATTGGCTAATGCCTTTCATATTGCATGTGAAATCGAGGGCAGAGTGAGTTGCCCATCTCCAGAAGATGTGCCAATTGTCTGCCAAACAGATTGCACAGCTGAGTGACTCCTAGAAGTTTGCTGATCTTCAGTCAAGAACTTGTGCAACAAGCCCTTCAGACATACACAAAATGAAGAAATATGATTAAATGATATGCTGTCCCTCAAAAAGTGGTGGGTTTCTATTCTTTTTTTTTTTTTTTTCCTTTTTAAAGACCACAGGATAATATTTCACTTTAAGAGTGAAGCCAGTTCTGAGTGCAGCTGGTCCTCCTTCAAGAGGACCCCTGTCTACCTGCTGTGTCTCGTTCCTTTTATCTCCTCTTCCTCCTAAAAACCCTTGCTCCTGCTAGCAGATGGGTTAAGTTTGATCACAGAATCACAGAATAGCCTGAGTTAGAAGGGAGCCACAAGGATCATGGAGTCCAGCACCTGTCTATGCACAGCACAGCCCCAAAGTCACCCCATGTATCTCAGAGCATTGTCCAGATGCTTCTGGAATTCTGTCAGGTTTGGTGCCATGACTGCATCCCTGGGGAGCCTGTTCCAAAGCTCCACCACTGTCTGGGTGAAGAACCTCTTCCTAAGATCTAACCTGACCCTCCCCTGGCAGAGCTTCAGGCCATTCCCATGGGTCCTGTCACTGGTCACCAGGGAGAAGAGAGATCAGCTCCTGCCCCTCCTTCATCTCTGGTGAGGAAGTTCTAAACTATGATGAGAAGTTTACTACAGTTGGCTCAGGTTTGGCTATTCAGCATCATTTGAGGACACTGAATTCTGGATTAGATGCATGCACTGTTATTAAACAGAGAGCTGGTTTTCTTCTCAGCCAAACCATCTCTTTCAGTCTCATGGAAATCAGGCTCCTCACTGATGTGGAAAGTCTGGGTAGGCAGAACTGAGGTGAGAACACAGCTGGAAAATAGTCATTACAGGAGAGACAGGCTGAAGAGAGGAAAAAATTACTTGGAGAATAAGAGATTTATTTTGTGGGGTTGTATTAGAAAGCTTCAGAGGAACAAAGCCCTCCCTCACTCAGAAGTTTTTATGTTCACTTCTAACTGGTTCCAGTGAAATTAATTTTGGATTCAATTATCTTCCCAGGCCTGAGAGTGAAGTTGGGAGTTGGCATATACCCATGAGAAGAGAAACTCCTGTGTTTTCCCACTTTGTCCTTGATTAACTCCTTGAAGATATAGTTTAAGGAGGACTTTTGAATGAAGACATACTGGGCAGAAAATGGGAGCAGTTCTTATCTCTGGCCTTCAGTGTTACTAAAGAGTATCTGTTGCCATAGCCTACTCTCCTGTTGGAAATGGTCAGCTTATTTTCATTTAGTTCCTATTTCTCCTCATGGATAACACAGCATGGACTCCAAAAAACCAAGAAATGTTGCACAATTACCTAGTAAAACTTGCTTCTTGTGAAAGTCTGAGTTTACTCATGATCTTTTTATTTTATTTTATTTTTATTTTCCCCCCCTAGGCTTCTAGAATGAGCATATTGTGGAAAGGATTGTGATATTCTTGCAATATTTATCCATTTACAGGAACTGCAATGGTTCAGCTAAATGGATACATGTGGCCACAGGTGCCCAAAAGGAAGATGGAAAAAGTCAGGGCAGAAAGAATGTGAGTGAGATTTGCTTTGTGGCTGTGGCAGTCAGCTTGGATTCTGCTACTCCCTGAGTGGCACAGGGAAAATGAGTGGGTTTGCACAGAGAAGGACTGTGAAAGGCAGCAGGCTCCAATGTGGGTCACTGCAGTGTGTAATCCACTCTTGTGTTGGAGGGCAGAGTCCCTCCAGAGATGAGAAAACTGGCCCTCTTCAGTGTGGTCCAAGTGAGTTGGAGAGATCCTGAAATTCATTATGGTGTTTCTTGGAGGACATCTGGATATCCTTGTGGCATTTCCAGTGACTTTTGAAAACCTGGGGAGGATGGAAGGTTAAAAAATTTAAAAAGGAAAAGAAAAATGTGTTGGTTTGATTTTTCAAGAGGGAGAAACAGTTTTGCAGCTTGTTAGAAGTTTCTGCAGCATTTGTTCCAGAAACAGTAGAGCTTGCAAGTACTTTAGAAGAAACAAGGAGCTGAGAAACAGCCAACACAGATTTGTCAGGACCCAATCATGTCTAACTAACTTCATTTCTGCCTTTGGAAATCAGGAAGAGTTTCTTAACAGATAGACACAGCAGGTGTTAAACATTCTGCTTTAAGTACAGAATTGTTCTCGTTTCACTTCTTTGGTGGGGAAGCATGGGGAGCTGCACGTGCTGAAGGCTAGCTGGAACACTGTCCCCAGAATTCAGTCATTTTAAGGCAGTGTCAATACTAGCACAGGCTGCCCAAAGTGGTGGTAGATCCCTGGGGGTCAGCTTGTTTGGGTCTTTGAACCACCTGCTCTAGTTGCAGATGTCCCTGCTGACTGCAGGGGGGTTGGACTAGATGACCTTGAAGGGTCTTTTCCAACCTAAACTATCCTATGGTTCTATGACCTGCATGTGGCACTCATTAATACTTTGTGTTAATGATTTGATGATGAAATAAGAGTGCAGTCCTTAAACTTCGAGGTAACATTAAGCTGGGAGAGAATGAGAATGTGTAGACAGGCTTAGCATTAAAATTGGTCTTGACAAGTTGGTGACTGTGAATCAACAAGGACAAATGCAGGGCGCTGCATCTCAGCAGGAGCCATCATCTTTCCAAGCACAGATTGAAGAGCAACTCAGTTAGCAACATTGTTGTAAGCAGGGAGCCAGGGAAGACTGTGGTTCTCAGGTTGGATGAGTCATCAGTGCTGTTGGGGTGAGGAAGTAAACACTTTTCTGGGAGTGAAATGAGAAGATAGTCCGTGAGAGTAGGGTGAAGCAACCTTTCTTCTTCATTCAGTGCTGCAAGGTTTCCATGGTAGTGCTGTGTTTTAGATGCTGTGCATGGAGGAACAATAATTTGGAAAGAATCAGATGAGCAGCAACCTGGTTAAAGATGCAGGACAAAAGATCTCCAGAGGAAAGATAAAAATTGTTTACAAGTTTAGCTGTCTGAGAGAAGGTAAGACTCCTAATGCACAAAAAGAGAAGAAGCAAAAGGAAAAGTCAAAAGCCAAAGCCAGTCTGTTCTCCCATAGGATGAGAGATAGATCAGAAAGTAGAGAGTTTAACTTGCAAAAAAGGGGACTTCAATTAGTAGTTAAGGTATTTCCTTAGGGAGAAGAAAATGCTCTGCAGGAAAGCTGTGGAGCACCAGTGGCATTTTGTAGTTGTGAAGAGCAGGTTAGGCAAATGTTGTTTAGGAATGACACATGTGATCTATCCTGCTTCAGTCAGAAGGATGGAAGATGCCCTCATCAGGCCTCTTCACATCTTCTAGTCTGTGACACTGACTGCTAGTCAGCAAGATTTTAACCAGATCCTTCCAGTGTCTGAAGGGGGCCTACAGGAAAGCTGGTCAGGGGCTTTTTAGGAGGTCAGGGAGTAATAGGACTATGGGGAATGGATGCAAACTAGAAGAGGGCAGATTTAGATTAGCCATTAGGAGGAAGTTCTTCACTGTTAGGGTGGTGAGACACTGGAACAGGTTGCCCAGAGAGGTGGTGGAAGCCTCATCCCTGGAAGCTTTGAAGGCCAGGCTGGTTGTGGCTCTGGGCAACCTGATCTAGTGAAAGGTGTCCCTGCCCATGACAGGGATTGGAACTAGATGATCTTTGAGGTGCCTTCCAACCCTGACAATTCTATGATTCAAAGATTCAAACTGACTCTGCAACCTCACTGTAGGGAGGCAGATCAAGACTGGAGCAACTGGGAGACACCTGTTAAATGGGCTTAGATTTTAGGCAAGATTGTGTTCATTTAAACTTTCTCTGTTGTGTTCTCACAGATAAGAAGGCATTTTATCTCTTTTTTTTCTGTGACTTCAGGCTGACTCAAGGAACCCAAGGAGAGGTGTGTAGCTGGTAGTCAAAACTCTGCATTAATGTGCATAGCAGCATGACAGATTGTGATCTGGATGTCAAAGAAGAGACAACTTGTAGCAAGCATTGCCAGATTGGCAAGAGAAGCCTTTTTGTGTAACAGTTGCCCCTTTTCAAAATAACATGCTTTGATTTAGCAGTCAGTGGGAAACAAACAGCCCTTAATTTATCATGGGATTGTTCACTTTGGATTAATTGTCCACAGGCAGATGATTCAACTACTTATTTCAGTATCTTGGTGGCAAGATTGTTTTTCACTTTTCACATTGTATCTCTTTGTCTCTCAGAGCACAAACAATGGGAATGGAAACTTGCTGAGGCTGTAATTACAAACATCACTGTTTTCTGCACTTTGTTTGTCTCCCTAATAATTGAGTGTTTGCTGTCTTTGCAGATGGACAGATAATGGTGCACTACTTCCATTGGAAAGCAACAGGAGTTTGCTGTTTGTGTCTGCATAGATTTCTTTCATGGTAATCTTTCCATAACAGACTAATAAACAGCTTATCAGATTTTTTTTCTTCATGTAAGGAGAGTATGCACGCATGGAAACAAAAATGCTACCAAAAAAACCCCAACAACCACAGAGAATGCAAAAAAGGTCAGTCTAAAAACTAACATTGCAAGGGTGTTGCTTCCCTTCAGTGTTACCCTCACTGTATACAAAAGGCAATAGAAATTTAACATTCCCACTTCTGAGAAGAAGAATGAATGTGCTCTCAGGAGAAGGCTAAAAAAATTCAAACAAGCCACTACCACTAGTAAATCTGCATCTTAGGAGAGCAACGAGAGTAAGTTAGAGCATAGGAGGTTTAGTGTTAATGTGAGGAAGAACTTTTTCCCAGTAAGGGTGAGGGAACACTGGCACAGGCTGCCCAGGGGGGTGTGGAGTCTCCTACTCTGGAGACATTCAAGACCCACTTGGACTTGTTCCTGTGTGACCTTATCTAAGGTGTCCTGCTGTAGCAGGGGGGTTGGGCTTGATGATCTTTCTAGGTCCCTTCCAACCCCTAACATTCTTTGATTCTATGATCCTGATTTCCAGCCTTTTTGCCTTCACCAGAAAGTCAGAGACATGTCCCTAAAACCTTTCCTTCTGCAAGACATTAACATAAGAGAGAATTTATCTGCATAGAACATGGAAAATTGAGGAATATTCATTTTTTTTAATACTTTGCTCATCTGTCTTTTAGTTTTTCAGGCCCTAGTGTTAAGACAGAAGACAAATTACAGTGGACTTACGAGCACTGTGTTATGACATGTTAATGATATGCTATTAATACTTTTCCATGTAAGTACAGGACACCAAATACAATTGAGATTGCTAAAAAAAAGAGAAAACCCTAAATACATTTCAACATTCTTCTACAAAGCTGTAGCACCTCCAGTGTCTACATGAAACTGCTGTGCTAGATTCTAAGGGGAAAATGAAGCCATCGAAGTCTGCCAGAATAATTTATCCTGTTTTCCTTTGTCAGAAAAAGCTGAAAATATTTGCAAAGATACTTTTGCAGGTTTGCAATTAAAAAGCTGAAAGAATACCAGGGCATATTCTCCCCTGAGACACTTTCATGCTTCTTCTCCAAAAAGCCCTGAAATAGTTGGGTGAAGCTATTTTCCCCATTCTTACTCACCAGTTTGATTTAGTACAGTCACAGAATCACAGAATATTAGGAGTTGGAAGGGACCTCAAAAGATCATCTAGTCCAATCCCCCTGCCACAGCAGGATTCCCTACACCAGGGCACACACAGAACAGCATCAAGATGGGTTTGGAATCTCTCCAGAGAAGGAGACTCCACAACCTCTCTGGCCAGTCTGGGACAGGGCTCTGGCACCTCAACTGGAAAAACATTTGATCTTGTCTTCACACGGAACCTCCTATGCTTCAGCTTGCAACCATTGCCCCTTCTCCTGTCACTGGGCTCCACTGAGGAGAGCCTGACCCCATCCTCCTGACACACACCCTTCACATATTTCAAAGCAGAGATGAGGTCACCCCTTAGTCTCCTCTTCTCCAAGCTCAAGAGCCCCAGCTCCCTCAGCCTTTCCTCATCAGGAAGAAGTTCCAGCTCCTTCATCATCTTGGTGGCTCTGCTCTGGACTCTTTCCAGCAGTTGCCTATACTTCTTCACCTGAGGGGCCCAGAACTGGACACAGTATTCCAGATGAGGCCTCACCATGGTAAAGTAAGGGGGGAGAAGAACCTCTCTTGCCCTACTGACCACAGTCCTTCTAATCCAGCCCAGAATGCCATTGGCCTCCTGGCCACAAGAGCACACTGCTGCCTCATGCTCATCCTTCCATCCACCAGGACCCCCAGATCCCTTTCCCCTTCCCTGCTCTCCAGAAGGTCACAGAATCACAGAATATCAGGACTTGGAAGGGACCTCAAAAGATCATCCAGTCCAACCCCCCTGCCACAGCAGGATTCCCTACACCAGCTCACACAGAAGTGCGTCCTGATGGGTTTGGAATCTCTCCAGAGAAGGAGACTCCCCAACCTCTACAGGTCTATTACAGTAAAAAAACCAAAGTAATTACAAAAGAAAAACCCCAAGCACCTTAAGAACTGAGGTTTTGTGTTCAAAATCATTGTAGTTTAGACAAAATGTGGTATCTTTTATTTTCTAGTGTGCTTCCTTACATGTAAGCTGCAGCATCTGGATTTGTCAGCCTGCTAACAGAAGCACTGCTAGCAAAGCTTTTAAACTATTATTCTGTGGCATCATTTTATTTCAGGATGGGAAGATTTTTCAACTTAAAATGCAAAGAAATTGTGATTCTCCTGGAGTAGTTTACCAAAATGAAACATGTTGGTGGTGCTGCAACCTGGGGTTATCTCTGACTTCATGACATCATTTTTTCTGCTGACAGTCTGTTTGGCACAAAAGAGTTCATAACTGTCCCAGGTTGCCTAGAGAGGTGGGAGATGTCCCATCCATGGAACCATTCCAGGTCAGGTTGTTTGGGGCTCTGAGTAATCTGATCTGGTTGCAGATGTCCCTGCTGACTGCAGGGGGGTTGGGCAAGATGACCTTATAAGGTGTCTTCCAACCCAAACCATGATTCAGTCTCTGAAGTGTGAACAACATTATTTTGTAGCATAAGGGCAGCTCTCTCTCTTTCCCTAATGCATCTGCAGTTGCCTGCATTATAAACATAAATATATATTCCTTCTTGCCTCCAGCTGAGCTCTTAAATCCAACAGCATTTTCAGTTGTAAAGGTTAATTTTAGGCATTTTGCAAGCCAATGTTCTGTTAATGATTCAAAATCCACTTTTTGTTAGTGGATATCATCTGTCCTAGAGTCTGTAACTTTGCTTCTGCCCCTTTGAAGATTGCCAGAGCCATAGATGTCTTTCCCCCCTCCCATCCCACTAGGTCCACAGCATGGTCCTAAGGAATGCTGTCAGTGGTGCAGCAGCCCCTGGGTTATATCTGAAGGGAAGATTGGTCCCACCTCCCCTGCAAGGAGAGCTGCTGTTTTCCTGTGCTCTCTAGAAAAGATTAATCCAGTGCTGCAAAATCACAATGTGTTGAGAGACTGTTCCCAGGTAAACAGCTGCTCTATTAGATTTTCATCATCCTGGGACTGATGAGATTTACTTTGGGCTGCCTTTTTTTTTTTTTTTTCCATTGGCACTCTGCCCCCATGATAAGAATTCTTGACTTTCTGCTTGTTATAGTTTAACCTACCTGTTGCTTTTCTTATTTGAGAAGTTCAGTGGAGCAGCCTTTGGGGGACGGTCTGAAGTAACTTTACAGTATGACTTCAAAGACACTTCTGCTGCTGAACACCCCATCCACCCATGGCTATAACACTTTAATGCATGTAATGACTTTATGTAATGCAGAGAAATTAATTAACAGGTGTTCTGGGTACTTTGCTGACTTCCAGTGGACTTTTCCTGCAGATTCATAAACACACAGTTGAACTCAGAGCTTTCTTTGCAAGCCAGAGCTGGGATTTTGGTGGTAGCTGCATTAGCTGGCACTGGGAAACTATTTTTAGACCTTCAGCTATTTAGGTAATTGAAGCTTTTCCCACTTTCAGCTAATGCACTCTCTGTTGTGTAACTCAGATGGCAACCAGCTTGTTGCAAGGGACAGAGCTGCAGGAGGTCCTGTGGAGTGCTGGGAGAGACAAACAGCTGCTCTCAGGCTTGGGGTTTAGTGGCCATCAAAACAAAGAATTATAGTAAATGCATCTCTGGAGGTGGAGAACTTACTAAGTAACTCCAAAAGAGCTGGAACACTGGATCATGTTTACTTTCAAGGCTGAAAATTAATTTCTCTGTATAGTGTTCTAGAAGCACAATCAGTGCTGCTAACCCAGGTATACATGAGGATCCTTCCAGTGTCTGAAGGGGGCCTACAAGAAAGCTGGTGAGGGTCTTTTTAGGAGGTCAGACAGTGACAGAACCAGGGGAAATGGGTGTAAGCTAGAGAAGGGTAGATTTAGGTTGGATATTAGGAGGAAGTTCTTCACTATGAGGGTGGTTAGACAGTGGCACAGGTTGCCCAGAGAGGTTGTGGAAGCCTCATCCCTGGAAGCTTTTAAGACAAGACTTGATGGGGCCCTGGGTAACCTGATCTAGTGGATGATGTCCCTTCCAGGCAGTGGGGTTGGAACTAGATGATCTCTGAGGTCCCTTCCAACTCTGACAATTCTATGAATCTGTGATGAAGAAGAGATCACTTCATACTGGGACCAGTGCTGTTTAATGTCTTCACCAATGACATAAACAGTGAGATCATGTGCACCCTCAGCAACCTGGCAGATGACACCAAGCTACATAGTGCAGTTAACATGCCTGAGGGACAGGATGTCATCCAGAGGGACCTGGACAAGTTTGAGAAGTAGACTTGACCTATGTGACATCATGAGGTTTGACAAGGCCAAGGAAAAGGTCCTGAACTTGGGCAATCTCCAGTATATATACAGGCTGGGGGATAAAGAGACAGAGAACAGCCCTGAAGAGAAGGACATGGGGGTATTGGAGGGAGAAAAGCTGGCCAGGAGCTGGCAATGTCTGCTCACAGCCCAGAAGTCAACTTTGTCTTGGGCTGCACCCCCAGCAGCATGGGCAGCAGGGCAGGGAGGGGATTCTGCCTGTGCTCTGCTCTGCTCTGGGGAGACCTCACCTGCAGTGCTGGGGCCAGCTCTGGAGTCCTCAGCACAGCAGAGACATGGACCTGGTGGGGCAGGTCCAGAGGAGGCCACAAAAATGATCTGAGGGTGGAACCTCTCTGGTGTGAGGACAGGCTGAGAGAGTTTGGGTTGGTCAGCCTGGAGAAGAGAAGGTTCCAGGGAGACCTTACTGCAGCCTTTCTGTACATAAGGCAGCCTACAAGAAAAATGGAGACAAACATTTTAGCAGGGCCTGCTGTGACAGGACAAGGGGTGATGGTTTGAAACTACAATGGAGATTTAGACTAGAGACAAGAAAGAAATTTTTCACAATGAAGGTGGTGAGACCCTGTCCCAGGTTGCCCAGAGAGGTGGGAGATGTCCCACCTGTGGCAACATTTCAGGTCAGGTTGTCTGGGGCTGTGAGCAGTCTGCTCTAGTTGCAGATGTCCCTGCTGTCTGCAGAGGGGTTGGGCAACATGACCTTAAAAGGTGTCTTCCAACCCAAACCATGATTCAGTCTCTTAAGTGTGAACAACATTATTTTGGCAAGGCACCCCCTGACCTCAAGAAAGGGCCAGGTCCACAACAGGAGCTGGATTCTCACCTACTCCAAACCTTCTGTATACCTTTATATTTTGTTGGCCTTCAAATTTCCAACTTGAAGAGCAGGGATGTGTAAGAGGCATCAGGTGGGGCTCCACTTCTTGGCACCTAAACCCAGGACTTAGTGTTCCTCTCTACAGCTGGACCAGAGAACATGATGCAACAAGCACCTAACAAGATGAGGCTAGAACATATGGAATTGTGAAGGGGTTTTGCTAAGTGCATCAACTGCCAATGGATATGCCATGCACACATTCAGCTCTCTCATCAGCATACCCTTTAACTCCCACAGCCTCCCTCTGCATATCTTAATTTCTAATCTAATTAACCCCTCTTCCCTTTTTTTCCCCCCCTTTTAAACAGACATAAAATACTTGATCAGCAGAAGAGAACATTGAGTCATAAAGGTTGTTTCAGAAAATTGAAATAGGTTACTAATCTGTGTGGCATTGTTAGCTTTTCTTCTGCTTAAATAATTCACTTGGAATAAAGGACACTGACTGATATCATACTTCCTTTAGCAGCTGATATCCAAGTTTACTGGCATGGTGTTTGGGCTCTGTGGAAGGAGTGGAAGAGAAAGCTCAGAGTTTCTTAGAATTTCTTTGGGATCCCTAATAGAAGTGATAATTAAAACTGCAGAACATACTGACCTATCCTTTCCCCCAAAACCACCTGGCCAAAATTGACTGAATGTGTACCCAAAGGCTTTAGTGTTTCACTGAGGCTTGGGTAGCAATTTAATAATTCTAGGTGGAATAACACCTTTTTTTTCTCCAATAACTTAAGAAACAGTTTTGATGAGATGCATTCTTAATGCAGTTTTCAGTATGTTCCAGGCAAAACCAAAAATCCTCTTCTAATGTTCAGTTTAAACCACACACATCTTCAACTTTAAAGTAAAAGACAAAAAGACAGACTGAAATATATTGTCTCTTGCAAAGTCAAGTCTTTTACTGTGCTGGCCTGTACAAATCTGTCTTAATTGTAAAAGTGGTAATGTAAGTTTAAAAGAAAGGGGGAAAAAAAAGAACAAAAGAAGCCCAACAAACAAAACAAAACAAAACTAAGCAAACAAAAAAAACCCCAAACAATCAAATGACCCCCAAACAACTTGCCCAAGGAATTAATCACAACTATCATTCTTAATGTAAGAAGTGGAGCATTTTCAAATGCTTTTAAGTCTCCAGACCATGAAACTAGATCCTTATCCTTTCTTTTTCTCCAAAGCAAACCTTCACTCCCTCTGAAAACTTTAATTGCAATATTGACATGGTAAACCAGGGAGTGCCAGTTCAGCTCTGAGGGACAGCTCTGGTGGATGTGCTGGAGCAAGTCCAGAGAAGGGCCATGAGAATGATCAGAGGACTGGAGCACCTCTCCTATGAGGACAGGCTGAGAGAGTTGGGGTTGTTCAGCCTGGAGAAGAGAAGGCTCCCAGGAGACCTTCTGGTGGCCTTCCAGGATCTGAAGGGGGCTACAAGAAAGCTTGTAGGGGAAGGACTTTCTATGAGATCAGGGAGCATTTTCCCAGTGAGGGTGTCAGAACACTGGAACAGGCTGCCCAGGGAGGTTGGGGAGTCTCCTTCTCTGGAGACCTTCCAAACCTGTCTGGACTTGTTCCTGTGTGACCTCATCTAGGTGATCCTGCTCTGGCAGGGGGATTGGACTAGATGATCTGTCTAGGTCCCTTCCAACACCTAACATTCTATGATTGTGGAAGCCTCATCCCTGGAAGGTTTTAAGGCCAGGCTGGATAGGGCTCTGGGCAACCTGATCTAGTGGGAGGTGTCCCTGCCAGGCAGGGGGATTGGAACTAGATGATCTTGAAGGTCCCTTCCAACTCTGGCAATTCTATGATAAATCCAGAAATGATCATGTTAATACTGGAAAGAAGATGGAAAAGAGCATTACTGCATCCTATAGAGAATCATAGAATTGTTTTAGTTGGAAGAGATCTTTAAGCTCATCAAGTCCAACTGTTAACCAGCACTGCCAGGCCACCACTAAACCATGTCCCTCAGCACCACATCTTCATGTCTTTTAAGCCAGGGATAGTGACTCCACCAGAAAAATTACATGAAGAAATATCTGTCATGAGACAACCATCTTGCAAGATCATTTCTTACAGCAGTAATACCAAAATACTGTTAACTGTCTAAAGAAATTTTGAATGCAGAAGTCGTGTGAAAGGTCTTGGTGAGGCACTGGAACAGGTTGCCCATAGAGGCTGTGGCTGCCCCATCCCTGGCAGTGTCCAAGGCCAGGCTGGATGTGGCCCTAGGCAACCTGGTTTAGTGGGTGGGATCCTTGCCCATAGCAGGGGGGTTGGAAGTAGATGATCTTTGAGGACCCTTCCAACTTGGGCCATTCTATGATTCTAAGATCTTATTAATAAAGGACAAATTTAATGGCAAACACTGTAGATTTGTGACACCTTGTAAACTGGTTTGCTGCTTAGCAATGCAAATACAAAAGTAATCTGTAAAAACTGCACATTCTCAGTTTGCTCTTTGAAAAAAAAACCCCAAACATGCAGATCCTCAGATAAAATTCCTTTAATTCAACATTTGCTTTTACTGGAAAACAAGAACAAAGGACAAACCACAAACACAAAGTTCTGGGGGTTTCCACTCATCACTGAAAAGCAAGAACTGTATCAGTACAGTTAATTTGGTTGGTTGGTTGGTTTTGGGGGCTTTTTTTGTTTTGTTCTTATTTACTATTTTTTTCCCTTTTGGGGGGCATCAGTGCAGATCACAGGTATGAACATCCCTCTTCAGCAAGACTATCCCACAGTGAAGATACTTGGAGCTTGTCCTCCTCTTAAGGACTGATAACTGTGCCACAGCTATAGGGCCACCCCAACTCCTGATCAGTGCCATCCTGAACTTCATGATGGATGGGGCTGGGGAGAGCAAACAGAAGCTGTGATTTCATCCCCTCCTTTATCTCTTTTACTTGGGAAAAAAAAAAAGTTGGTTTCTTCTACTGCACAGGCTTGCCTCCTGCCCTCCCCCTGTGCCAACACATCACACCTGGGCTGCCACCACCATCCCATACAGGAGGAGAGATCAAGAGGACAACTTCTTGTCCAAGTACCCTGAGGCAACACCAGGAGCCTTGTGCAACTGCTGCCTCCCTTGTGTACTTTTTCCATGAGTTACCAAGACTTCTCTGTAACTTTTTGGCTGCTTTTTGGGTTGTTTTTATGACAATATTTTTTTTTTTGCTCTCTGAGTAGTTGTTTAATAATGAAGGTCACGTGAGTCCAAAAAACAACAATGAAATATGCAGTTTCCCAGTAGTGATGACTCCTGGCAACGAGTTTCACATGTCCTAAGCTGAAACAAAGGCAGCACAGGAAGAGAGAGTGACTCAGTCTCTGAGTCCCAGAAAGTAAACACTGCCTAACCAGTCTTATCTGGTTTTTTTTAGGAGCTTGAATAAGGCATTTTGCTGGGCCTGGATTTCTTCTGCCGTGGGGCTACGTGTGCGTTAAGGGCAGATGCAGTTTGTGAACTCAGAAAATGGGTTGCTAAATGCTCTTCAGCTGAAAGATTTGAGAAGTATGCAAGTGCTTCCTTTCCAGGAAACAGCCCTGTGTTCTGCTAGAGAGGTCCACCAGCACTTTTTAGGGTAGTTTGGGCAAGAAAGAGGATGAGATCTTTTATTGGGGAGGAAATTTAAGGTGCTGTTTACCCACTGTCCTAATCAGTGCAGGTCACCTTCTAGAAGTCACCTCACCTCCACAGCAGCCATATTTTTCCTGTGCCTACAAACCCCACTAGATGTCCAACCATTCTCCTACCACCACATGGGGCAGAGACAGGTGCTGTCATTTCCAGTGGTGTCATGGGCTTTTCCTCTCTGAGGGACCTCAGATCTCAGCTCCATCTGAGTAGCTGTTCCACAGCTGTGGCTTTGCAGAGAAGATGAGGATGCTTCCCATCTGCAGCTCTCTTGAGGGCATCTTTCAATGCCTTGCCATGTAGCTGTGTTTTCCCTTCTCCTCTCTCTTGCAGACACACAACCCACCATACAGAGGTGTGTCCCCAGCAGGTGAGCCTCTCTGCATTCTATCTATCTGGAGGTCTGTGAAGCTGAGAAAACTGAAGATGTATACCAGCTTCTAACAGCTGCTTCATCTTGGAAGTCATTCATGTCTCCCATCTAACAAGGGATAATAGGAACCAGCCTCAAGTTGTGCCAGGGGAGGTTTATGTTGGGCAATAGGGATAATTTCTTCCCCCAAAGGGTTGTCAAGCCATGGCACAGGCTGCCCAGGACAGTATTAAAGTTACCATTCCTGGAGGGGTTGAAAAGTCATGGAGCTGTGGTGCTGAGGGACATGGTTTAGTGGTGCACTGGCTGCTTAATGATGGAACTTGATGATCCTACAGGTTTTCTCTAACCTAAATGATTCTGTGATCTGTTCTTAATGGGGGGATGGCTATGGAAAATCAAGTCCTGGCTATGGTCCTCTTTGAACATCCTTGGAAGTTCTTGGGAGAGCAGAAACACCTCCTTTGCTTGCTCAACTTTTCTGACCCTTCCTCCTTCTTCAGAAGCAGGTGGAGCAAGAGCAAACAACTTCCCTTCCAGCACTGAAACAATGATGCACGAAGAATGTGGCTGCATGCACATGAAACAGTGTTTAAAATTACCTTACTTTAATAACACTCTGACATGACCTTTGAAGGAGTTGTCCTTCCAGTCATCCCAGGAAGAGCTTGGCAGCCAATGCTCAGGACAGAACTTCTCAAAGCATGCTGGAAAACATGTGTTTGGTGTTCACTCCATTTCACAGATGGAGAAATCACCAAATGAGAAATCATGCAACTTCTAACACTGTTAAAGTGGAAGTGCAGAGCTGGGAACCACAGGCAGCTTTAGCTCTTCCAGAAATTCAGGCCAGCATTCTTCAGACATCAACACTTCACAGAATCACAGGAGCATTCAGGTTGGAAAAGACCTTTAAGATCATCAAGTCCAATCATCACATTTCCATGGCAGCTAAGCTTTTAGCACCTACCCTTGTGGATTTTCAGCCATTCTGAAGGCAGTGTCTTCCCAAATCAAGAAACTGAAGAACTAACAAATATCCTCTTCAATTCTATGCAACTGATTCACAAATCTTGCACAGTCAATGTTCCCTTCTGATGCTGAGGGAAACACTAGAGGGTTTCAGAAATGAGAACAGTGTCCACTTAGAAAACAACCTGAAGTGAACAAACACAACTAAGCTATCAACCCAAAATGTGCTTGGTTGTTTTATTTTGCCACTTAGTGCCACCAACCAGCTTCATTTGTGCCACCACTTTGGTGATTTTACCCTGGTGCTGATGTTGTGATGTATAGCAATGATAACCTTATAACTCTGGGGCTTGCAGGGAGGCAAGGGAGAAGAGAAGTGGGGTGAGATACATTTTTTAATTAATTTATTTTGTTTGATTTGATTTGATTTGATTTATTTATGTTTTTATTTTATTTTATTTTATTTTATGGTTTCCACAGTCCAGATCCATGGAGATACTGAACTGGGTTTCCATGACCTCTCAGGCAACCTCTGCCAGCATCTCACCACCCTCAAAGGGTGGAGCTTCTTCCCACTATCTAATCTAAATCTCCCCCTCTTTCAGTTTAAAGCCATTAGCCCTTGCCCTGTCACTACATGTGCCTGTAAAAAGACCCCCCCCCAATCTTTCCTGTAGGCCTCCTTTAGGTACTGGAAGACTGCTATAAGGTCTCCTAGGAGCCTTCTCTTCTCCAATGATAAAAATAATAATATTAGTAAAACTAAATGAAATAGAATAATAAGTAACTATAATTAATGAAATTAATAAATTTATATATAAATTTTAAATTNCTCCAGATATCCCCAGCACCCCCAGCACCCTTGAGCACCCCCATCATCCCTGTCCCTCTCAGCCCTCCCCAGCACCCTCAGCATCCCCAGAACCCTCAGAACATCCAAGCACCCCTGGTACCCCCAATATCTCTGGTACCCCCAGCATCCCCAGTTCCCCCTAGCATCCTCATTACCCTCTGGCACCTGAGGTACTACTGGGCACAACTGGCACCCTCCTGGACCCTCTCATTCCCTTCCCTGGTGGCTCTGACAGGCTCTCCTGACCCATCCCAGTCTGGCAGCCGTGGGAATCCAGATCTGGAGCGCTGCTTTCCCTCACGCTGGATGAGGTGGAGGATATTTGCAAGCCATGTGTTTCCTCTGCTTCCAGGACTGTGTCAAAAGCAAACAAACAGGGAAAAAAAAAAAACAAAACCCAACTAACCAAAATAGCCCAGGCTTAAAAAAAAATAAACCCTAAACAAACACAAGACAAACATCCTAACTACTTCAGACCCAAACCAAAGCCTCATACAGATGCCGGCATTTCTCTAATGGTTTTGACTTGGCTTTAAATGGACACTTGGAAAAATCTGACTCCAGCTAAAAGTGGGAATTTAGAGTGTGACATAGATTTAAAGTGTAGTGTCAGCAGTGACACATGTTGGCTTAAAGGAAAGACCTGCTGGAGCCCTACCTCTTCACTTGCATTGCAGAAACCACCAACCCAACCACACGTTCTCTGCCCCATCCAACCCCCACACACTTCACACCAGACTCCAAATTCCATGCAGCATTTCTGGTTATGGTTGGAGCATCCCATGAGAGGTAGAATAAGCTTGTTGCAATATTAACCAAGGAACCCAAACCCTTTGGCTTAATATAGGGC
Source organism: Galbula dea (assembly GCA_013399015.1). Lineage (NCBI taxonomy): Eukaryota > Metazoa > Chordata > Aves > Piciformes > Galbulidae > Galbula > Galbula dea. The sequence continues at coordinate 24,700 of VWZX01005093.1, forward strand.
AGTTCCTGGTTTTCTCATCAGTTTAATGTATGCTGGTGCTTTCACATCTCATAATTCCCTATCTCAGAGTAAAACCAGTTGCAGTTGGTTATCACTGATTGAATTAGCTCTATCAGAGACTGGGATTTGTTTCATGTTGTCCTGGGGGAACTCACTCATGAGGTGTCATGAGGTGAAAACATTTATTCAAACTCTTAGGGAGTGCAACTGCTTTGCTTGGAGGTACTTTGTGAGCTTCAGCTCTGTGTAGTGCAGAAAACCTTAGGTACATGCTGGCTGACAGATGTGCTTCCAGTCTTCCATGGTTAAAGCCAGATCCTGAGCTGCACTCTTCAGCATATCTCTGTTTCTCCTGATAGTGTGCATCACCAAGGGGGACGTAAAAATAGAACCATTAAGGTTGGAAAACACCTCTAAGATCATCAAGTCCAACTGCCAAGTCACCACTAAACCATGTCCCTCAGCACCACATCTCCATGGCTTTTAAACACCCCCAGAGATGGTGACTCCACTACTACCCTGGGCAGCCTCTTCCAGGGTTGGACAAAACTTTTCAGGAAGGAATTGTTCCTAATGTCTAACCTAAACCTCTCCTAGCACAACTTGAGGCTACTTCCTTTTGTCATACCTATTGTTACCTAGGAGAAGAGACCAGCCCTCACCTGGCTCCAACCTCCTTTCAGGCAGTTGCAGTGAGAGATGCTTCAGTTTGATTTGTGCTGTGTCACATGTGCCTGTTGTTAATCTGTACTGCCAGACATGTGAAAAGATACATGCAAAATGAGTCAACATCATTACCATTTTTATCTAAACAGTCTGGGGTGGTTTACTAGTTTTTGGGGATTTTTTTTGGCTTTTTTTTGTTGTTGTTGTTGTTACAAAAAAGGGCTTTTAACAATAACAGGTGGTTTAAAACTCCTTTATTTTGGGGTGCCTAGACTGAAGCAGCTGGTTTCCAGAAAGCAGAAGTTAATACCTGAGTTGAGATTCCTTTAAGGTAAGTAAATATAAACTAGACTTTTCAATTAATTTTGTATTCTCTTTTTGGGGAGGTGGTGTGCTGAGGCAACGAGAAGGAATTTTTCCCTTTGAATTCACTTTGTACAAGATTTTGGAGGTGACAAATCTGTTATTGTCTTAGGCTGATGGTGGAAAACAGAAAGAGAAGTGAAAATTCAGGATGTTCAATTTCTCTCCAACTTTTTAAAACTAAAGCTGGTTTTAATGTTTTAAAAATTTTAAAGTTTTAATATTTGTAAAAGTACCTTGGAAATGACCACACTTTTTTTCTCTTTAAAAAATATCTGTGTTTTCAAAAGACATTTCAGATGCCTTTCACTCAAAACTCACTCCTCAGTGAGCTTTCTCTGCAGACAAATGTTAATCTGCCCCTGCAATGAATCCAGCATTCTTTGATGTTGATAGTCGGTGACTTTTAACTACTTCCTCTTAATGGTTGGGCTTTTCTTTCAGCCCAGCTTTTCTCTTATCTCCAACCAGGAATGTAACCTTCCTTCAAGATCTGATCAAGCCCTTCGGTCCAGGTGTCCTTGTCTTTGTCCTTCCAGCTGTAATCATTCCCCTTGGACTTCACTGTTGAGATTGCAGATATGATGGGTACGTCAGATCTGAACACCTGAGAGGTGAGGCAAGAGTTTCCCAGCAGAAATGCTGATGACATTGCCATGTAGGCTTCAGATGAGCTTTATTTCAAGGGGGCTAGAGGAAGACTACTCAAACATCCTGGAGGGAGGCTGATAAAAGGATCTTGGTCACTTGGACAGTGACTGAGGGAGAGACGACAGCAGGCAGTAGCAGTAGCAATAGTAGAGAGATAAACAGAGAAAACAAAGGGGTTTATGGCCTGAATGACACCAAGTTGCCATAAGCTCAGGTGGGTGTGAGAAAATAAGCAGTGTGAAGGAGCTCTTGGGTTGTTTCATATTATCCTTTGGGTTCCTTCAAATCATAAAATCCTTATGATTGGAAAAGACCTCTGAAATCCTCAGGTCCAACTGTTCACCCAACACTACTCATGCTCACCACTAAACCATGTCCCCAAGCAGAGTATCTACATCTTTTTTGTACTCTTCCAGAGATGGTGATTCCACCACTGCTCTGGGCAGCCTATGTCAATATTTGATGACCCTCTTGGTGAAGAAATTCTTCCTAATATCTAAACTGAACCTCCCCTGGTGTAACTTGAAGCCATTTCCTCTTGTCCTATCACTTATCACCAGCGAGAAGAGACTGATCCCAACCTTACTACCACCTCCTTCCAGGGAGCTGTGGAGAATTAGGTCTCCCCTGAGCATCCTCTTCTCTAGACTGAGCAGCCCCCATTCCTTTAGCTGCTCCTGACAAAGCTTGTGCTCCTCTTCTTTTTTTGGTAGCAGAGTATCCATGGATCCCCAACATCAGTGGGCACAGCTAGCTCAGAGGAGCAGACAGACTGAGTCCCTGCTCTCTTTCATTCCCTTTGATTCAGCAGCTGGAAACGGGACAGCCTGGCACACTGTGACCTGGTTTCTGCACTGTCCTTCAGGAACTTGATCCTGGTCCAGAAAGCATTCCTCAGATCACAGGCTGTTGACACAGTACCTCAATATGAACCGTGAGCAGACTGAATCCGTTCTATATTTACTGCCTCTGGCAGCCACCAGGAACAGGGCTGAGCTTGAAGCACTTCTAGCTTGTGCCCAAAGCTCTTAAGCCCCAGAAAATGAATGTTACACAACCCTTTGGGTCCAGTGTAACTGGCTGAGGGGATCACCAGGTGATGCCCCTTGAGGTTGACCTACTGAATATCAGCCATGGTGTTGTGGTTCTCATCTATCCTGCTAATGGGGGAGCTATGATGGCAGAAAACTAACCTTTTGTGCTTGTTTGATTTTTTGTTGGGTTTTGCTGTTGGTTTGGGGTTTTTTTTTCCACTTTAACTTCCTGAGCTGCCTTACTGTAAGGCCAGCTGAGTGCCCATGCCAGCATAAGGGAAAAGAGCAAGTCAGATGCTTTAGTTCTGAGAAGTGTGAGACTCTATGAGAGCTGGGCTCAATGATCTATGTGGGTTCCTTCCAACTCAGGAGATTCTATGATTTTATAATTCTGTGACTCATCTCTGTCTTACTGTCCCCATACAAAAGAACAAGGAGCAGGAAAAGTACATACACAAGAGAAACCTGGTATATAGAGGGTGAGGGGAAAATGCACTTAAATACCTTTCAGCAGCACCCACAGAACATCTCTTTTATGAGAAAAAAGAGGATAGAACTAGTTTGAATGTTTTTAAATGTTTCCTTTAAAAAGGAAAGTAAGATTTTGGGTCTCTGAAAAGCAAAAAAAAAAATCCCCAGCCCTGATATTGCTGATTTGGGTGTTTTTTTTTTTATTCCCTTCTTTTAATATTATCTAATAACCTGTGGTAACATTGTGCTTACCTAAGAAGCTAAAATCCCCAGAAGTAAGCATTTGGAAATGGGCTGAAATTCAAAGAGTGTGTAAGCCTGCATGTGCACACAAGCTATATAGCTGCACATTCATAAGTGCAATTTTCTTATCAGATCTCCATCAGTGAACTCCATGTACAGAAGACAGAGGGTGGTTTCTCTTCTTCTCTGACTTCCCTTCAGTTAACTGAAAAAAAAAATATATATATAAAGTCTCTGACTCATGCTAAAATGTATTTTTTTTTATGTGTTTACTATGTTTTTAACTTCCAGCCTCAGTTTCCAAGCTAAGCTAGGGAAGAACAAAGAGAGGTACAGCCATAGCCTGAATGTGAGCCTTCAGCCACGTGTTATATACCCCTGGAAAAGAGAAGGGGGGGAAAAGTCTTATTAAAGTTTTCCAGTGGACATCAAGTGGAAAGTAGAGCCCAGAAAAGAAATATTCAAACCAAGGTTTCTGCAAGAGATTCAAGTATTATTTTTCCCCCCCTCTCTTTTCTCCAGTAAGCTAACTTTATTATCTTTCCCATCCTGAGAGCTCAGGCTGTTTCAAACCAATAATTGCAATTGCTTCAGACTCCTTGAGGGCTTGAGGGTTCACCTTCCAGCTCTTCAGACCTGGATATGAAAGACTAATATATACATATATATATATATATATATATACAAACATGCATATGTATATAAAATGTATATTTATATATAGGTATGTATATGTATAGATTATGGATAATATATATATTTCATCTATTTAAACTTCTTTTTTTCCCAAGGCTTTGATTAAATTTGAAGTCTCTGGAGTCACTCTTGAATTTAAAAGCAGCAATGTTGCTGTTGCACATTTGCTGGCAAGGCCTGGCATGGGAAGGGAGTGCTTAGAGAGTGTAAATCATCCTCTCACAGGGTAAAGGAGCTACCAATACTTCAGAGGTGCTGCTCTGCGTGGCTGTGATTACATGTCTGTAGCATGCAAGTTCCATCACCCACTTTCACTCTCAGAAGGCTGTAAAAAACACTCTCTCTGAAGGCAGAGGAATGCTTTGCAGAAATAGAAACAGATCTTGTGCAAACCCCACCCCCCCACACACACACGCACACATCCCCAGCAGAAGCTCTGAGCAGTGCTGGTGGGTCAGCAGTTTGAGGTCAGCAGTAGCTTGCATAAAAGCAAAGCTCATAAACAAGCTGGTGAGTCAAACTAATTTCCTTGACTAACAGGAATAGGATTTCATAAACAGAGCAATCACTTTGTGCTCTCCAAAGTGACTGTGAACTGAGTGAGCCAGTTTATGAAGCACAAAAAAACAGTGAGAGGGGAGAAGGAAGGCAGCTGTTTCCAACAGCTTTTTTTTTTTGGACAGACTGTTAGAAAGGAGGCTCTTTCAGAAAAAGGGATATAGGTTTGACTTTGGGTAACAGGGGGAGGGTCCTTTTACCACTTGTATAACTTGATCATACTTCTTTATCTGCCTCCTCTTCCATGTGTTGTGTAGTGGTGGCTTTATGTCCTTTCTTTGCTTATTTGTATCATTAGCTTGTACGTGCAAGACCAATCTGGTTGAAACCCCAGCCTCATAAAATTAGTTTCCCATCTTTCTAATGGGGCAAGCAAGAACCTTCAAATCCTCTTTATTTCAGTGGAAATTCAGATAGATCAGATTTGCAAGGGAGTTAGTTAAAACCTCTCTAATGCAAGTACTTCTCACTACAAGAGAGACATAGAGGCACTGGAGCGTGTCCAGGGAAGGGCAACAAGGCTGGTGAGGGGTGTGGAGAATAAATCTTGTGAGGAGCAGCTGAGGGAACTGGGGTTGGTTAGCCTGGAAGAAGAAGAGGAGACTCAGGGGAGACCTTCTTGCTCTCTACAGCTACCTGAAAGGAGGTTGGAGTGAGGTGCAGGTTGGTCTTTTCTCCCAGGTCACCAGTGAGAAGACAAGAGGAAATGGCCTCAAGTTGCACCAGGGGAGGTTTAGATTGGATATCAGGAAACATTTCTTCCCAGAGGAAGTTCTTAGGCATTGACCCAGGATTCCCAGGGCAGTGGTGGAGTCACCATCCCTGGAGAGGTTCAAAAAAGCATAGAGATGTTGACCTAAGGGCCATGGTTTAGTGGCATGGTAGTGATAGGTTGATGGTTGGACTTGATGCTCTTAGAGGTCTCTTCCAACCTTAATGATTTGGTGATTCACATTTTAAATTCAGAACATTGTTTTGGTCTCTCTTTTATTTTTCACCTTTTAGAAGTGTTTTGTCCCAGCTGATCAAGTAGAAAATACATTTTATATTCAATTACAAGTTTACTCCAAAGGATATCTTTTAAAATATTTTAGTACACCAAAAGCTGACAATCTCTTTAGTTCTAGTCATAAATATTCTGCCCTTGGTCCTCAGTGCAGCTGCAGACCAACTGCACACCACTAGTACACTTCCATGGATGTTTCATGTCTGCAGTCATGTAAGAGTCCTGGGTGTGGGTCAGGGAATACAAATAAGAAGCTGGGGTGCAAGGTTTGGTCTATAGTTCTTATTGTGGATGACCAATGTAGCTTAACACATACCTTCCTTCAGATCTCAGGCTGGGGCAGGGTCAGCAAAATAGGTTTTCCATTGTTCTGAGCCCTAGAGGACACCCCTGTTGTTTGTCATCAGTGGTCCTGTCTGGAACCCATCTTGCTGTTGACACTGGAAAGGCATCTGGTATAAGGATCAGGAGCTCAAGTTGGGCTCTCCTCCACCCCCCTGACATCAGAAATGGGTGAAGGAATATATAGGAAGAGTTAACAGGTTAATCAAGAGGAGTGTGGTCAGCAGGTAGAGGGAGGTGATTCTCCTCCTCTACTCTGCTCTGGTGAGACCCCACCTGGAATATTGCACCCAGTTCTGGAGCCCCTGTTCCAAGAGGGATATGGGGGTGCTGGAGTGAGTCCAGAGAAGGGCCAGGAGGAGGCCTGGAGCACCTCTCCTATGAGGACAGACTGAGAAAGTTATTCAGTCTGGAGAAGAGAGGGCTCTGAGGACCCTTGTGGCCTTCCAGTATCTGAAAGGGGGCTACAAGAAAGCTGGGGAGGGACTTTTTGTGAGGTCAGACAGTGATAGAACCAGGGGAAATGGATGTAAGCTAGAGGAGGGCAGATTTAGATTGGACATTAGGAGGAAGTTCTTCACTGTTAGGGTAGTGAGACAGTGGAACAGGTTGCCCAGAGAGGCTGTGGAAGCCTCATCCCTGGAAGCTTCTAAGACAAAGCTTGATGGGGCAGTGGGCAACCTGATCTAGTGGAAGGTGTCCCTGCCTGGCAGGTGCCTTCCAACTCTGGCAATTCTATGATTCTATGATCATAATGTACTACTAATCCCAAGGAGCTGGTAAATAAACCATAAACCATGAAGGAAAGAGATATGTTTTGTCTCCTTATCTCCCTAACCTTACCTTCCTCTTGTTTCTCAAAGACATTGAGTCTTGCTGGAAGACCAGGAACCCAGGAAGTTGCTTAGGGTTTTTTAAAGGCTTCAGCCTGGCATTCCCCCTTTCCCTATGATGTGTTGTCACTGTGGTTCCCACCCTTGCCACTACCCTGCTTTCTGTAGGCAAAGGGAGGAGATGAGGAGGGCCATGGTCCAATGCTAATTCCTTTCTCTCCACAGCTTGAGCAGAGCAATGGTGGGCTTCCTCCTCCTCCATTCCAGCAAGGTGGTGGCAGGATCTGAGGTAGCAGGTCTTGAATCCATCACAGTAGGGTGAAATCTGTCCACCACCCATAATAAATACCCATTCCACTACTCTACACCATCCAGGCAGTGCTCATGCTGTCAAGATTTTGGAGCATGCACTAGCCTTTAGACATTAGAGTGGCTGGCTGACGCTATTTTTTGTCAGTGGAAGTAGACACCAGCAGTTTCCACCACTGTCTGTGGGGAGTAGAAGTCTACCTTCTGTTAGATATATATATCAATATATATACCAAATGGAAACTAGGCAGTTTTCAAAGTGCTCTGTATCATTCTGCCAGAATCCTGTGAGATGAAGTCCAGCCTGTACACACTGGAGGGCTACATGTTCTTACTTCTACAGGGTCAACTCATCAGGATTAATAACGTTCTCATGTTCCTCTGTTTTTCCTCTCCCAGCCTCCCTGTGTGCCACTTGCCCTGAATTCCAGGGGCAAATCCCACATTTCTTGCCAAGGTTTGGATCCAATTTTACTTGTTCAATGGCAAGGTTCTCTCTATACCCATCCTTTCACAGAATCACAGAATGTTAGGTGTTGGAAGGGATCTCGAAAGATCATTCACCACTCTGGGTTTTTTATTTATTTCTCTACTGGTTTGTGCTTTTTTTTTCCCAGTTCCTTTGTGCCTTAATGGCTCAGCCCTTTACCACTCTCCCTCTTTTCTTTCTCTTCCTCCTCCCTTTTTTTTTTCCCAGGATGTAAATGCTTTCAGAAGTGCCTTAAACATTTGACAAGAGCCGAGATGGAACGACGTCCTTGGAAAGAAGTCAAAGATTGCTGGAGTTTGAAGTCTTGATGATCAGATTCCAGTAGACTCATGTCTCCACCCTGCTGCGTTTCTGTTTTCCCCAACAACAGCAAGTAAGAGTTTTGCTCTTTTCTTTGCCCTGAAACTTCAGGACTGATTGAGTACATGTGACGTTCGTAAGCCATTGTGTAACATCCTCATGGAGCAATATCTTCAAGTTGAAGACAAGACCTTGCAAGCTCAGTCAACAATACAAAGAAGTTAACCTTGATAAGATGACTTTGTCAGCTGGGGATAGATCATGAAGGTCTGGCAGCATCCTTATCCTTGGGGTTCAGGGGCAGAGTGGGACAATACAGAGAGTCTGTGGAGAAGACAAGTTAGCTATAAACACAAAACTTTGAACAAGCAAAAAAGCCCCAATTGAGCACATAAATAAAAAAAACCCAACAACCACAAAACTCCCAAACTATGATATTTTGAAAATCACATGATTTCTGGCCAGTTTTTCCAGTCTTGCCTGTGGCTGAGTGAACACAAACTGTGGAAGTGAAAGTTAACAAACAAAAACAAAACCGAAAGCGAACAATGACAACAAAACAAACACCAAAACAACAACAAAGAAACCAAAGAGGAACAGCTGGTAAACTGCTACTAATGTTCATTATTGCAATTATTTCAGCTAGAAAATACAGGGGCTGCAGTTCTTTTGGAAATGTGTTTGGCAGAGAGACTTGGAATGGAAACACAATAAATTTATTAATCCTTTCAACATAGCAGTCATAATGAAGACAGAACCTACCTACTGTAGACAGAACCTTATTGCACCTGGTGTGTGCCTCCCTGTGTTATCATCTAGGATGAAAATGAGAAACTTTTATGTTCCTCTGTGGAAGCAGAGAGGTAAAGCCATGAGCAGCACAGCTGAAAACAGACACAGAGTGAGATAAAAGTTTTAACTTCACAGCCCAAGAGATTTTCTTGGCATCAGGTAGAGAGTGCAAGGACTGGAGCAATAACTGGCTATGGGAGGGAGAAACATCAGAAACTGCCGCTGACAAGCAAGGGGCAAAAAAATCTCATCAGCAAGATGAGAAAGCCTGACTAGACCCGAAGGAAAAACTTCAAAATCATTGTAAAAGAAGTGCTGGTGTAGGTGGAAAGGATCAGGCAGAGATGAGAGATGTGTACTAGCTTATATTAAAGTTAATATAGACGTGGTTCTTATCTATCCCTTGAGCAGGAATTTGGAATAGTGCTGTGAGTGTAATGGGAAAACTTTGCTATTGAAGGATACCTCCTACAGTAAATATTGAACTCTATTTCAGGCAACCCAACCTTCACATTTACATTAGGCTTTCCACATCTGTTTCATATCCAATTGATGTCAACAGTAATTGAAAGCTGTGGCCATCTGGGCTTTGGGTGGGCTACGTGGAATGAGTTATCATGAAATGAGTAACTTCTAATACGCATTAAATATCATTCTGAGTCCTCTGGTGGCTTGTGGGAGCTGAGGAAGGAAGGCAAAGAGCCTTGACTTCTACAGAGCTTGAAATTAAGGGAGCAGCTTTGACTGCAAGCAAGGGGCAATGTCACCTTCAGTCTGGAGAATGATGGGTTAAGGTATAGGACCTTTTATAAAGTGATGTTTGGTTACTTCACAGGAACCTTGAATAAGCTAATCACAAGCCCACAAACCTTGTCCTTGGCCAAATCTCTGTTTATTATTTTTGTTCCTTTTATCTGGTGCAAAATACTCTTCAGCCCTAGCAATTCTACATTTATAAGCAAGAAAGTGCTAAACAAATAAAAGAGTTGGAACAGATGTTAACCTCTTCACTCTGGGGAGGCCAGATGTAAATTCACTGTAAGGGACCAGATTCAGTACTTGGGCTGCCTAACAAATGAGATTCCTCCTGTGTGCTGTGGTATGTGCAAGGTCTTTCTTTTTGCACAACTGCTTGTTTATCACTGAAACCTCCATATTGCAAGCCAAAAATGTATTTCCAATGATACTCATGGCTTCTATGCAGAAAAAAACCCAACAAATCATGATGTGAATCTTTAAGTAAAATGTTAGTGTTGCAGCCTTTACATTAATAGGTGCATCAGGTACAGGCAGATCAAGGGTTTGGTTTAATAACCCAAACCTGCTTTTAGAAATGTTAATGGGACTTTTGTTTCTGTCAATAGGAAGGATTGGTTAGAGGCTACAGGAGCAGTTGTCAAAGGCAAGACCTTCAGCAAATATGGGAAAAAGACAGACATGTAGGTCAAAGATATTGACCTGTACTGCAACCTGTATTATTCAATGAATCAAATGACTGTTTACAGTTCATTGCTGGAGAGTTTCTGCTTTAAAGCACCTATTGTACTATCCCCTCTAAACTGATTAAATCCAAATCATATTTTAGCCTTAGTATCTTTTCACTTTGTTGAAAAGATGGTAGTTTCAGGACTGGGGAATAACAAATTACATCAGCAGTGGGAAAAATATTTGCCCAACTTATTTCTCTTTGGTTCCTTGGGCTACATAGACACTCCAATTACTTTAGGCTTAAAAATTCCCCATTGTCATCATACCCCTCTGTGAAAAAAAATATGGTTTTAAGAGTCTGACCCTTCTACAGGCAGGGCTTCTGAAGAAAGAGCTGGGAAAAATACCAGACTTTTAGGAAGAACATCTGCAAAACAGAACATGCAATGACCATGCAAGTGTTAATCACCAGAAAGATCCATAGCTGTTTCATCCTTGAAGAGCCACCCAGCTCTGAAAGGCAGACCTGTAGTGATGTTTCATGTCACAGCTTCCTCACACCATTAGGAATTTTTGGCCTAGAAAGTGGTATCTGTCTGTGTCTGTAGCTCATTTTTGTTTTGTGAGATCTCAGAGTTTCTGGTTTGGCTTTTCAAGGTTGTGCTCATTCCCTCTTATCAGCTACCAATGGAGCTGTGGTTGCTTGTTTGTGTGGGATAGGCATGGCTATTGTAACCATGATGTATGTCTTGTCCTTCAAACACAGACATCTCCTCTCCAGGCTCAGGGCCAAGAAGGGAACTTTCCTTCATCTGAGGGCACTGTATAGTTGCTCTCTACTTGGTCATAGGCGCAGTGCGCTCTCCATCCTATTTCAACTTCCAAATGAATCATGGATGAATGACAAATAGGAGAAACCTACTGAGAAAACAGGATGAAAATCTGATTAAGGCAGTATTACAGAGTGTTTAAAACCATGCTGTTAGATGGCTGATGTCCCAGCTTCCTTTGTTTGTGTGCACAGATCGAGAGCTGGAGAAAGACAATAGCTGCTTCCTTGGCTCCCAATGCCCTTTTCTTCACTCTGGCCCCAGTGCTTGTTGGGTTCTCACTGAGACAGGAGTGAGATGAGTTTAAACTCAGTGCCTTGACTGTTACTCTTCTGTGGTTAGAAATTACTGATTGTTTGGAGGTTGGAGTTAATATCTCTACCAAGGATAAACACAGGATGAAAGAACATGGAGAGCAGCTGGCAGAGACTCAGCAGACTCCTCCACCCTATCCCTTCAGAGAATATTTTCTTAGGCTCTGTAACTCAGTTGTCAGTAACACTAAGGTCCATTTAAGGTGGATGTAGAAATACATAGGATATATATTTTTGAAGTCAAAGCAAACATAAGAAGAACAAATTGTGAAATTTCACTTGGCAGAGGGTGGTTGCATCATTGGCTTTCCTCTCAGTCTCAGGAGGTTTCATAACATCTGAAGACATCATCATGAGTGTGAGAAAGTTGACATTTAAGAAAGAGTCTAAGAATGGGAAAAACTATTAACCATTAAGTGTCAAGGATGTGGAGGGACTGCAGCAGTGATCCCAGACTGATGAGGCAGTAATGGTCATGCACAAGTTGAAATATTTATCCTCATCTCCTGTCAAAAGACATCTCCTATATGCTCCCCATATGGCTCCCACATTCAAGACTTCAGGAGCTTACACTCCCTGAGCTCTTACCTGGTGTCCTTGAAAGGCTACCCACAGGCAGAAGAGGGAAGGCATAGATGACTTAGCAGGTGAAATTAGGATGAGTTTCTTTCTGAGTATAAAAGGTGCATTTACCAGCTGGACTTTCATTTGCCATTTTGTTGCTCAGTGGTGTAACACCAAGGGATCCCCCTCTACAACTTCATAATTGGCTTCATTCTGCTTTGTGTTGTCAGAGGTTGCTGTCATATCACCATTGATTCTTTTATCTGCTTTGCTTAAGAATACCTCCAACAACAGAGATCTTGCTGATAGCTTTCTCCCATCATGAAAAAACACCTTTTTAGCTTGGGTGTAAATCTCATTTTCCAATGTTTCTGATTAAAAAAAATTGGATATTACATAGAACACACTTTTCTGGCTTTTCTTCAGGTAGGTATGTGTATATATTTGTATGTGTAGTATGCATTTGTATTTTTATGTGTGTATTATGTGCAGGTATCTATGTGTGTGCATATATACTCATATTAAAGAGAAGTTTCTGAGTTGTCTTGACTGTTTTCTACCATGGTGCCCTGTGACATTGAGTTGCAATAGCTCTATCCTAAAGTCCATACATCCAGAAAATGATCTGCTCATGCAGATAACATATAAAGCCAAAGACAGTATTGATTAACTGGGCCATGAAAATGTGTGCTTCTGGGTTACCAGTACTGCAATGGGAGGCTTGTTTACCTAGTGTGTCTCATGTTTGGCCAGGGGGGTAGTGGCCACCTTTTGGCCAATGCTTTCTCTTTTAATGTTTTTAGACAACTCAGTTTATGAACAAGATTCAAAGTAGAACTGGCTGAACCCAGGAATCACCAGAAATTCCTCTCATGAGACTGTAATAGTTTTGGAAATGGTTGTCTGATTGAGGTTATACCCTGCAAAAACATTGCTTCATTGGATCTGTAACAAGAAAACAAGGAGGGAAAAAAATGAATAAGGTAATAATGTGACTGACTTGAGCACCTTCTATCATTTTAGGTAGGCATGGAGCATTTCATCTGGGGATTTTGGGGGTTTTATTGTTGGTTTGGTTTGGGGTTTTTTTGGGGGGGTGTGGGGTTTTGTTTTTAATTCCTGTCAGTTTTACTTGGGGTGAGGAAGGCAGAATCAGGAAAACTCTCCTCTTCTCCATAACTTCCAGTCATAAATCTCAAGCAAAAAATAAGGCACACCTCAGACCCTCAGCAGATGTTCTGCAATCTGACAGTCTCAGGCTCGTGTTTCTTGCCTGACTTTTGGAAATAATTTTCCATTAATGAGATTTGCAATCGTTTGCCATTCATGAGATGAAAGGATGCATTCAAGACAGTCCTTGTTCAAGGCTGTGCTGAGGGTGACACTTGAAATGACTATGATTTAAGTTGGAAAGCTGTGTTTTTAAGAACCCTAGTGCACTGCTAGTGAGAAGTGAACTGAATAAGTGAAAGACTACAGAAATCTACAGGAGTAACTCCTTTAGCCAAACACATTGTTCTGCTTCTAAAGGATGCCCTTTGGCAAACTTTCTGTTTTCTGGAGATTTAGACAAAAGTTACTTTATGTGAATAAGCCAATTGACCACAGCATTGTGTGAGGATGTATGTCCACATGCAGTCAAGGCTGGGGAATGTAAATGGTGTCATCTATGGTCTTGTTCCTTTCATTCATTTACACATTTGCTTTTGGTACTGTTGCTCCCAGCTGGATCCCTCTGACCTTGCAGAGGTTGGTACCTGGCAGTTCTTCTGTGGAAGACCACTTGGAGAAAACAAAACTGTCACAGGATGCAGCCTGATGATTCATTGACTGGATGCTGTCTCCCTTCTGAGTAACAACTGAATCATAGCACATGCCAAGGGTGGAAAAGACTGCTTGTCATATACAGCTGTGGCTATTTTTAGTGCTGTCTTTATATCCTGGTCAATACTCCCTCTTTGTAAGGCTTCCTAAGGTTATGTCATGCCTTCAGCAGTAGGGCTGTGAGTAAAACTGGGTTGCTTTTGCCACTCCTGTCAGCTACTACAAGAAAGGCAGTCACTGATTCCTAATTCCATCTAAACATAAGGAGGAACTTCTTTACTTTGAGGATGATGGAGCAGTTGACCAAGCTGCCCAGGGAGGTGGTGGAGTCTCCTTCTCTGGAGATATTCCAATCCCACCTGCAATATTCCAATCCTGATATTCCAATCCTGGGCAACCTGCTGGAGATCACCCTGCTCCCACCAGAGAGGTTGGACTAGGTGATCTCCAGAGGTCCCTTCCAACCCCTTGAGCATTCTATGATTCTGCAAAGTTGGTTTTGACTGAAATGAGCTGACATCTCAAGATTTGCAGACACATGTATAAATCCCTAACCTCAAGAGTGCATTTTTCCAGGAAAGAATAGGTGCCCCCAAAAGCCTGACCTAGAGAAGGTAAAAGAATTGTTGTGGTGTTCTTCCTCCATCTCTTCCCTTCCTGTAACCAAGCTGGATAGACTGTTCAAGAGACAACTGCACCTCCTAATGATATTTCTTATGCTTTATTAAAGACATAAGTTATCTGAAAGGGGGGTTTTTTTGAAAATTTTGGAATTTCAGGCCATTTCCCTCATTTATAGTTTGCATATTTCTTCATGTTTCGAGGGGCTGGGATAGTAATGAGAGATAATGAAGTGTAAATTATTTCATGCTGATACAGGAATCTTTGGTCAGCACAGATATCTGATGACTGATGATTGGTGATGGTGCTAGTTGTTGGGTTTTCCTAACTGAAGGATGTGCTAGCTAAGGTCTAACAAAGGGTGGATTCAGTCTTTTTATTAACAGTAGCATATCATAGAATCATAGAATTGTCAGAGTTGGAAGGGACCTTAAAGATCATCTAGTTCCAAACCCCTTGCCTGGCAGGGACACCTCCCACTAGATCAGGTTGCCCACAGCCCCAGCCAGCCTGGCCTTAAAAGCTTCCAGCATTGGGGCATCCACAGCCTCTCTGGACAACCTGTGCCACTGTCCCCTACCCTGACAGTGAAGAACTTCCTCCTAATATCCAATCTAAATCTCCCCTCCTCTAGCTTACATTCATCTCCCATGGTCCTATTGCTCCCTGACCTCCTCAAAAGTCCCTCTCCAGCTTTCTTGTAGCCCCCTTCAGATACTGGAAGGCTACCAGAAGGTNTTATCTATATTATTATTATAATATTATTATTATCTATATTATTTTATATATATATATCAGTAAATATCAAAAAACAGCCTTTCTGGCTAAAGTTAGGATTTCTCCATGTCTGTTCATATACATTTCTTTTGGGGATGAACAATGCACATTGTTGTTATCTTTTAAGGCCCCCTAAATATTCCTCAACAGCTCTGCATCTTTGGGAACTAACTACAGTGCATTCCTCAACAGATACCAGTTCATGCAATGATAACCTGCTATAAGGGTGTAGATTTTACCTGTATTATATTCTTTGAGACCTTACTCTCCTGTGGGAGAATTTGCTCTCAAAAGAGTTTTTTGGTAGCCATTGAGTGGCTACTTTTAAATTTAAACTGAAGATACTTATTTTTTTAGTCCCTTTTTTACCCTGAGCTCCTCTAAGGTATGTTTATGGATTGTACACCCTATTTTTTTTAGAGATAGGGTAGTGTCTCATATAAGAGTTCTAATTAATCCTGTTGGTAAGACCTGGGGCAAAAGGATAGTCCCAGTAACACAGGGTGGGGAGAGGAAAGAATTATGATCATTTGAGTAAACTTGCTATCTCAAGCTTTTTGTACAGTAATGAGCTGCAGACAACTTCAGCAGTGGTAGATTCTCCCACACTGGACACCTTTGAGTTTCAGCTGGAGAGGGTGTTAGGCCACAGGGTATTTAGACCATGCTTGACCAGGTGATCCTTGATGTCCCTTGTCTTAGGCCAGTGAAGGGACTCCAGAACAAGTGCTCTGAGGAGAGGCTGAGGGAGCTGGGGTTGTTTAGCCTGGAGAAGAGGAGGCTCAGGGGTGACCTCATCACTCTCTACAACTACCTAAAAGGAGGTTGTAGCCAGGTGGAGGTTGGTCTCTTCTCTCAGGCAACCAGCAGTAGCACAAGAAGGCACAGGCTTAAGCTCTGCCAGGGGAGGTTTAGGTTAGATATTAGGAAAAATATTTCAGAGAGAGAGTCATCAGGCATTGGAATGGCCTGCCCAGGGAGGTGGTGGCTTCACTGTCCCTGGAGGTTTTTAAGATGAAATTGGATGTGGCACTCAGTGGTATGATCTAGTAATGATAGTGGTGTTTGATCAAGGGTTGGACTTGATGATCTCAGAGGTCTCTTCCAACCCAGCTGATTCTATGATTCCAATCTGATATTCTATTGCCTAATTTTTTCCAAGTTAAGAAAAACTTTCTCCTTCACTTTCCTTACTTTATTCCTATGGTTTTCTCCAGTGACTGAATTTTTCCCATTTGCTGAGTAGGACAGAAGTGAACTGGCTTGTGGTTAATTTACTTCCTCATTTCTGTATTGGGATAATTAATGGCATAGTTTGCAATCCTGAGAATGGTCCTGAGTAATTTGTTGGGTGCTAATGGCATGTTCATTTCAGTTGCCAGGTGAAGAGGCAGGGCCAAATGCTGATGCTGTGGCTGAGATTTTATTCTGCCCTGTAATTACTCAGCATCTTCACGAGGGCTTTTCATAAATAGAGGTGACAGGAACACTGAAAGGAGGTTGTCTGCTCACAAGATAATACCTAGGAAGAGGGAGGGAAAAGGTCTGAGGTTTCCTTTCTATCCCCATCCCATCCAATCCTTCCTTTTGCTCTGCATCTTCTCACCTTCAGGGTTTCTTACTGAGCTCCACGAACTCATCTCTTCATCCCTTGCCATGGGAGTGGGTCCAAAACAAATTAATCTTCATGTTTGCCCCACACCTTCTGCAGCTGCAGACTGATCACTTGTGGCAAGCATGTTTTCCCCTCTCCATATTGCTCAGATTAAGATGGAGAGATAGGAGGGGAGCAGCAAAGGCCAACACACAAGCAACGTCAGGAGCCACGTAGGAGCTGTTGGCACTGAATCTCCTGTCTTTTCATTTTTCCTTTTGGCTTGCTTCACAACAAGATGGGAGATATGAAGTTGTGAATCCCCACAGAGACCTTTACAAAAATGGAGGTTTGCTTTTGCATTTAGGTGTCCCTTTAAAAGAAAGATCCTAGTGTGGAGGTTATTAGAAAGGCTAAGCTCTATTTACCTAAGAGATAAGAAATTTTATTGCCTGCAAGGTTATTTATGACACAAGTGAAGACAAACAGAAGGATGAAAGGGAAGATAACTTTTGTTATTAATACCCAAGGGAAAGTGTTCATCAACAGGGAGTTTAGTAAGAGCCAAGCTGATTATTTTCCCTATTTCCCTTCCCCAGGATTAGAGTTAGAGGCTCATTAGATGTGGTACTTAGGGACGTGGTTTAGTGGCATGGTGGTGATAGGTTGATGGTTGGACTTGATGATCTTAGAGGTCTCTTCCAACCTTAATGATTCTATCATTAGCATATGGAGGTATAGCCAGCATGTGCTACACTCTACTTTTTTCTACTCTCTGAGAAAAAAAATTAACAGCAGCTGACAGAATCAATTAAATTTCAGGCAAGTTTCACAGCATCAATGATGAAGTCGTGGCAGGGTGAAAGTCTGGGCTCTCTTCTCCCACTTGTGTCCCCTGAATGTCATGACCATGGTCTCAATGGGCTGGGAGAGGGCAGAGGCTTTTTGGGAGCAGGGTGGTTAAAGAAAAGGACCATAGTGTTCTTGCTAACACTTCCTAGTATATGAGTTTCTTGGACAGCAACATGCTAAATGCAATTTCAGATTTTTTTTGGTAAGGTTTCAAATGCAATTTAGGGCGTAGCTGTTGATATTTTATATGTGTGTTTATCCTTTTTTGTGGCTTGAGGTTTTTTAGTTTGTTTAACCTTCTAGGTTTCCAGTTTTTCTCCCAAAACAAGGTGGTTACAAACTTGGTACAGTCAAAACCCCAAAGTTCCCATGGAAGTTGCATTGCATCACTCCAGGGTTTGGACCTTTTCTGAAAGCACCAGAAGGCACATGATAAAATCACACCCACAGGCACTTTTTTTGCTTGAGAAAGAAGAATAATCCTGGGGCTGGGTTAACTCTACAGCTGCCACCACTATCACAGAAGTGAAGACCCATTTGATGAGTCCCTTGGCCTTCTTTGTCCCTTGAGTCTCATTCTCACCCTTCATCATTGAACTCTGCCTTAATAGGTGGGAAGATAAGACCCAAACCTGCAACTGAAGATTGAGAACAGGTGACAGTGAAGATGTATTCCTTATCTAAGAGAGGATTTGGACATAATCCTGATCCTGAAAACAAAATATCTGCTGCCTACAAAACTAAGATGAGCTTAAAATTGAACAGAAAACTAAGTTAAGCTTAAAAGATGAACAGAAAACTAAGCTGAGCTTAAAAATGAAATGGTAGAGGACTGAGAAAACTGTGATCTGCCCTGTTGTTTTGTTTTCACCATGCTGTGTTGCACCATGAGGTTTGGAGCAGCAGGGGAGGCAAAGGTGAACTTGCTGCACCTTGCCAGATAATGAGTGGTGGAATTGGTAGGTGGAGCAACAATCTTCTTATGGAAGGTTGAGCTTTTCACAGGTAGCAAGACTGCTCTCAGGAATAATCTGGGCCTTATCTGAAAGAGGTAGCTGGGGGATGACTTAGCTCAGGGCAGCCACAGGAGTGTTGTCCCCAGGTGTTGGTCAGTCTTGCTGAAGGATGACCCATCAAGCCACTTCAGAATGATGACTGAAAGAGTTCTTTGTCCTAATTAAAACCAATCAAAATGAACAGAATTTATTTTGTTGGGTTTTTTTTTTAATTGGGAAATGAAGTGAATAATGAAAGGTGATAAAATTTAGTCTAGGAAATAAGACAAAGCAAGTTCAGCTCCTTTTATATTCACATTGCCTTCTCCACCTATTTCTTTCTGTTCTTTCACTTAGCTGCTGCTGCACGCTCTTCTGTTTGCTTGTTCCATGTTCTGGAGTTCTATGATTTCTCCTGAGCAGCACAATCTCACTGCTACTTGTTGAGAAAGGCACCCTTTTCTTCTGCTAGTCCTTAGTGCTTCTTGTGTGTGTGACATAAAATAATCAGGATTGCCAACTCCAACCACAAGAGGAATTTCCTGAGAGGTGTAGGTTTGAGGTTGATGTGTAAGCATGTCTCCAGCTTTAGCATTGTCAACATCAGGTTTCTGATGTCAGAGTTCACTCTGGTTTTATCTTCAAACCTTCCCCTTGGAGGGGTTTGGATTTTTGTTGTTTTGGGTTGGGTTTTATTTTTGGCTTGCTTTGGGGTGGTTTTTTTGGTGTTGTTTGTTTGTTGTTTTGCTTTTTGAGGGTTTTTTTTGTTTGTTTGGGTATTTGGTTTTGGTTTTTTGGGGAGGGGTTGTTGACTGGTTTTGGTTTTTATGGAGATTCTAAGGCATGAGGCCTTCAAAGCTCAGATATGATTGAAGCTGAAGAGCAAAACTCAGAATGGTGTTCTGTGCTCTGATAACAACACAGCAATGGAAATGGAAAGGTTTAGATTTTTCACACTTGGGGGTTTCTGTTGTTGCTTTGGTTTTTGTCTTGGGGTTGTTTTGTTTGGGGTTTTTGGGTTGGTTGAGGTTTGTGGGGTTTTTTGTTTGTTTTTGGGTTGGTTTTGGGTTTTTTGTGTTCTTTTCTGGTGTGTGGTATTTTTTTGGGTTGTTTTTGTTTTCAGTTGGTTGGTTGGTTGGTTAGTGAGAGTTTTCTGTAAAGTACAGGTGGAACACTTCTCCTATGGAGAAAGGTTGAGAGAGTTGGGGTTGTTCAGCCTGGAGAACAAAAGGCTCCAGGGAGACCTTATTGCAGCCTTCCCCTACTTAAAGGGTCTAAAAGAAACATGGGGGCAGACTTTTTAGCAGGGCCTGTTGTGACAGGACAAGGGGTGATGGTTTGAAACCAGAAGAGGGAGATTTACACCAGAGAGAAGGAAGAAATTTTTTATGGTGAGGGTGGTGAGAGCCTGACCCAGGTTTCCCAGAGAAGTGGTAGATGTCCCATCCCAGGAACCATTCTGGGTCAGGTTGTCTGGGGCTATGAGCAACCTGCTTTAGTTCCAGATGCCCCTGCTGACTGCAGTGGGGTTGGACTAGATGACCTTGAAAGGTCCTTTCCAACCCAAACCATTCTGTGATTCTTGGAATAAATTGCAAATACAGATAATAGATCATCTACTTGCATCAGGTAATTAAATCTAAGACAAAAAAAACCCCCATGCCTTCCAGCTTTGAACATTTTTCTTTTGCTGTATGTGTTTAAGCAACCCTCTGCAGCAGAGTCCAGCTTGCAGCTCATGACATTCCCTTTCCATCAGCATCTTGGCCAGGTCTGGTGGCACTGACATATTTGCCTGGCAGAGTGCTAAGAATTATAGCAACTGCATATTTCTGATTTCTCTTCCAGCCAGTGGAATGAGTGTCATTTGTTACCCACTTGCAACCTGAGGAAAAGTCCACTGCTGATCTTTGGAGGCTCAGAGGGTAGGTTAATGAATTCATCACCCTGTGCTCGGGGTAGAGAGTCGAGTGCCCTGTTGCAATAGCAGATACTTTGCCCTGCTGCTTCTCTTTGGGAAAAAAAGAAAAAGAAAACAACACAGCCTGGGAAAGGGGAGCTTTTGTTTCATGAAAATGGTGCTGTCAAGGCTTTTTAGATGTTGTTGGTCTGTGCTCTGCTTCCCTTTCCTGCTAATGTTTCTGAGAAGCTGTGAGGCGTCCAGCCTCGTGTGCTATGGGACGGATTGCTATAAACAGCTGCTGCCCATCACATCCAGGCAGCGCAGGGATCTGTCAGGGCTGACTGAGATGAGTCAGAAACAACAACAACAACAACAACAACAAAAGAGCCCAATGCTTTGCAAAAAAAAGAAAAAAAAAAAAAGCATGACTCAGGCTCCTGTTAAGTAAGACCTCTGTTGAAGCACGTCTCATGAAGTCATTACACAGCACGTTTCACGGGGCGCTTGGCCTTTCTTCCCTGGCTTGTCTGCTCTGATTTCCTGTTTACAGCAGGCTAGGAACAAAACTTGTCCAAAGAGCATGAGAGCTGGACACAGGCTGCAGGGCTAGGTCTCCATCAGAGCACGTTCTGCAGGGTTTTGCTGGAGAGATCTCCTAGCATTGACCTGGTCTTTAACAATAAAGGTGGTAACTTCAGTCAGGCAGCAGTTGCATCTGCTGGTATGCACACACCAGCTGTCTTCCTGCTCCTACATTCACATTGTTTTCCAGCTCCTCACAAATCAAAAATAGGCATGTGCCATTTACAAGGCCTTTCATTTTTAACACACTCTTT
>VWZX01005093.1:46590-67968 GCA_013399015.1 Galbula dea
GTTTTAAGCCACCAGAGGTTTCTTTATTATAGTCATTAAGAGGGCAAGAAAGAAAATTGCTGGTATCCTTTATGCTTGTTTGTTTGAGAAACATCTTATATTTTATTCCTAAAAAGAAAACTGCCTTAAATCTTTTTTATATTTTGTTTTTCCTTTCCTGTCAAGTTATGGGATGTAGTCTTTCAGACTAGAATAGCAGGAATGTGTGGCTGACTCTAGCAATTGCCTGGTCTTCCTCTACTTAAAAAGAAGCACATGGAGTTGAAAAACCATAATGAAGGAAATCATTTGGGTAGCTCTCCCTGGCAGAGAATCCCTTCCCTTCCCTTCCCTTTACAGAAAGTGCTGCTTGTGTGTTTTATGATTCACTCTCATGAAACCTCATTCAAATCCAAAATTATCTGAGGCTCCACTTAACACTTTATGGTCCTGCTGCAAGATGTGGGAGATGGAAAGTGTGTGGAACATATTGCTGTTTAAAGTTTCTAAGCCTGGTCAGCTTTGAAAGCCTGAAGAGTCTGTTGAGATCATAGTGGAAAAAGGTGGGAAAGGGCCTCTCCAAAATGCTTAATAAGTTATTCTAAAGATTGGAAAATGAGAACACTGAGGTGGTTTTCAGATACTGAATTTCCTGCATATTAAGGTTTTTATGGCATAAGAATTACTCTGGATTTACAAAAAAAATAATAAAATATGTCTGTTTAAGTGCTGTGCCTGGGAAAAGTGACAAAGGCTAAACTTCTGCTTGGACCCAGCACATAGCTGCAGCAGTCAGGTTAGACAGTGGTATTTAAACTGTGTCTCTGGCTACAAGGGTGGCTTATAGATCCATTCTTCCAAGAGACAGGTCACCAGGAGCAATTGAGAGATTTTCCTTTTTATTTGTGCCTATTTATGAACTCCAGTGTACACTGAATATTCTCAGTAATAAAGAAAGGATCTCTTAAACAAATGTTTTTGTTGAAAAGCTGGTTTCCAATAGTGAGGATAAAATGTTGCATACTTTTAAAGCCCTGACCCCAAGAATGTATGAAAAGAGAAGGCAGGCCCCAATATGGTGAGAGAGAGGAGAAGAAAAGGCTCTGGGGACACCTCACCAGTACTTAAAGGGCCCATAGGAAAGGTGGGGACAGACTTTTTAGCAGGGCCTGTTGTGACAGGACAAGGGGTGATGGTTTGAAACCAGAAGGGGGAGATTTACACCAGAGAGAAGGAAGAAATGTTTTCCACTGAGGGTGGTGAGAGCCTGTCCCAGGTTGTCCAGAGAGGTGGTAGATGTCCCATCCCAGGAACCATTCTGGGTCAGGTTGTCTGGGGCTATGAGCAACCTGCTCTAGTTGCAGAGGTCCCTGCTGACTGCAGTGGGGTTGGACTAGATGACCTTGAAAGGTCCCTTCCCACCCAAGCAAGTCTATGTTCTATTAAATGGCAAATCACAATGGTAGTTTATACTGGGTTAAAAAGGTGAGGGTCTATCAGGTTATAAGGGTTAACCATAGTTAATCTTTCCTTCTGCAGTCTTTAGTATTGTCAGTATTAGGACTGTGCAGTATTAGGCTTGTCACCTTATGCTTTGAGATATCTCTTGCTCTGTCATGGCTGTGAAGAGAGAGGCAGAAAAATGTTCTGTTATAAACATACCAATGTCATGGTAAACTGTAAGAGTCAGTTACCCTGATTTGACCTGTGGCCACGGTTTAAGGGAACTCCTCAGACAATCACAGCACTTGGAGGGACCAGCTTTCCTGAACATGGGGCACACAGGACACTTTCTTTCCTTCCTCTGTCAGCTTCTTACTAGACAACCACTGAGATTGTATTTCTGTGCTCAGCACTGCCAGAGGGATGCTAGTAAATGGGATTTCTGATAGCAGGTCTTCAAAGCAGAAATCCGCTGCGCTGCCCACGGCTCAGCTGCTTTAAACAGCATACTTTTCTTGATCCAAGGGCTCTTCTGGGTGTGGTGGACACCACTGCTGTCCTTCCAGAGTGACAGGACAAATAACTCGTCGGTGAGAGCACGGGTTGCTTTAGACAGCAGTGGAAATTAGAGTAGTGCCTGTCAGGAGGTGACGTGGGTATCAGAAAACTGAGCACAGGCTGGCTGGCCAGGCTTGTAGCTTTCTGAAATGCACAGTGGCCTAAAGCAAACAATCTGCCATGTAGAGTATGTTTTTTTCAGTAATTCTTTAGTTTGTTTTGCTATAAAAAACCCCAAACCCTCTTAGAGCTACTTAATGCATTACTAGGGGATGACAGAAGTTCCTCTGAAGCAGGCAGAGCATGTGCAAAATGAATCCACGTGCCCAGTGGCACAATGGGTGTCAGTTCATCAACCTGGGAGCTATTGGTCCTGTTGTGACAAGTGTAGAGAAGTTGTGGGTTCTCTGGGTGCACACTGCTGAAGCCCTGCAGCTGCAGGTCCCAGAGAGCATTTGCAGTTCTGGCTGCAAAATTCACAGGTTTGGGTCAAAGAAATCATGAAGTGAAACACAAGAATGCATCCAATAATTTTGCCCTTAGTAAGCTGCACAAGCTGGACTGAGTCTCTTAATTTTACATGTCTCCTTTGTGGGATGCTGCATTCCTTTCAGTGAAGAATCATAGAATCATTAAGGCTAGGAAAGACCTACAAGATCATCAAGTCCAACCACCAACCTACCACCCCCATGCCACTACACCATGTCTCTAAGGAACTCAGCTAGATGTTTTTTGAACCCCTCCAGGGATGGTGACTCCACCACTGCCCTGGGAAGCCTGGGCCAGTGCCTCACAACTCGTGCTGGGAAGAAATTTTTCCTGCTAGCCAATCTAAACCTTCCCTGGTGCAGCTTGAGGACATTTCCTCTTCTAATTATAGGAAGTTACAGTTTAAATTTCACTACCTTCATTCATACACACCTTCAAACCATGTCCTCCTTGTCATTCTATGGAGGTGAAGTTCTGAAGGCAGATGCCATATTCTTGATGATTGTTCTCTGTGATTTGAGGGACAAGTCTCTTCTTAGAACCTTTCCTTTAAAACAACACACCAACAGAAGATGTTTTTGAAATACTGGTTTGGTGAACTGAAAGAAACACCAATGCTCCTATATATAACACAGCTGCCTGAAAATAACTTATCTGATTGAAAACCATGATATTGATGCTCCTCTGTGTCCCACTCACTAGCTTATGAGTTGAAAGCCAGCAGCAGAATGTCATCATTGTCAGATTCTACATCTGGATCTTTGATTTATTTGACAGACATGCAGTGTTCAGAGTATCTAGGCGTATTGCCAGTGACTGTTTAGATGTTGGTGCAGGGGAACACAGGATGTTCTCCATAGATCAGTGTCCAGGCATTCCCCCAGAACTGCCTTTCTCTGGAAATCAACAGAATGGAAGACATTTTAGCTTTTTTTACTCAGTAAACAAAGTCAGTGAGCCACAAATCCTACTCTTGGGGGTTATTTTTGCCTTCTCTATGTACTGTGTTTATGCAATATGAGGCTTCTCCCCAAAAAGGTAACTACATGCACCACCACGTAGCAGCAAAATGTGCTGCACAAAAACAATTGTGCAGAACTGGGCTTGTCCTAATCCATGTGAGCACACAAGAGATGAAAACACTGAGCCTATTATTTCTGCTTCTTTAATAAGACCAGTTGCTTACATACTATTTATTTAAATAGTCACAACCATCTTCTTCCCCCACCCTTAACTTTTTTTTCCTTTTGGAGAGAAAGAACCCCTAGAAATAACTACTGTCAGCTGTGAATTCTGGAGGAGAAGCCAAGAATATAAAGCTCATGCAAGTGTGGACAGATCTGACCCTCCTGGGGAACGTGGTGACATGGTCTCTTTCCCTGTCCCCGACAGGGTGAGCAGGCTGGTGTCAGCAGCACCTTTTACAGAAGTCACAGGGATGGATTTTCTCTGCAGCTGCTCCTGAGAGTCTGCCAGACCTTGCCATGGATGAGGGTGCACTTTTGGTTTCCCTGCTTCGAGGGACAGTGTCTGGAGCCTGTTGAGGAGACGTGGTGTTCCCATGGCAGCCCTGCTAACGTGGGTGCCCATGTTTACATTGCTTGGTATGGGGGCTGTTCTGTGCTGCCCTGTGGCTTGCACAATGAGCAGTTAGCTTCAGCCCTGGAGCGGTCCTGTGTGCAAAGGCTGCACTGTATCTCGTTTGCTGCACTGTGTTGTGTCCACCACTGCTGAGTGACATGGGACTAAATTGAAAGCAAAGAGATGACACCCATTGCCTTCAAGCAAATTAAGCAGATGGCACTGTGACAAAGGTTCCTGGCTACCTCCACGGCAGGCACTGCTGCCACTGACAAAGGCCAGTGGTTTTCAGTTTTCAGCAAGCTACATGGCTCTTGGGTTTCTTTCACTCTTGGTCTGTTTGTAACAATGCTAGCCCTAAGGGCTTCTTGGGGGCCTTGGGATAAAATATACCAATGTGAAACTTTTTAAAGGTCACCAGAGCACTTGCTCCTGCTGTCAACAGTTTGCTTTGCATGAAGGCAGGAGAAAAGCATTTGGTTTTGTTCCTGGGTACGATTCAGAGCACCCTAGAATAATCCCACAACAGCGTTTTGCAACCCCCTTATTAAAACTGTCACCATATTTAGGAAGATCTACAGGCTGCAGAAAACAGAACATCTTCTTATAAGGCTGGAAAACACAACAGCACATCCAAGTCCAAAATGTCCTTGTCTGAACTCACAGGATCTCTGTTTTGTGTAACCAGTCAACAGGCTCCTGGGTCACATAAATCAGAGCTGTTCCTCACCCACCCGAGCCTTGCTCAGCCCCCGAGTGCCTGTCTGTGGGGTGCGTGTGCACACAGGTGACAGAGGTGATGCAGGGAATTTTGCTCCATCAGAGGTTCCTGGAGGGCTCTCCCTGAGTTCATCAAGGGACTTTCCTCTTGCAGTGCACTAATAAACTGCAGATTGCACTATGGAGCTAAAGATATCCATGTGTTGGTCAAGGGTGAGATGTCTGGCTGCTCTCTGGATGCTCTAGGGAGAGGAGCCAGTCACCAGTGTAAAATTTGGGTTTCTTCCTTCTGCCTGAGCTGCTCTTGACTGGTAATAGCAGCTTTTCTTCTTTCCTGTCAGATTTGCTCACAGTGAGCCAAGGAGAAAAAAAAAAAAAGGAATGACTTGTTGGAGGGTTTTGTATTTATCAACTAGTTGCCAAGAGAGTAAGGTTCAGCAGAGCGCAGCTTGCCTTCTGGAGCAGCAAATAAATGGAAGCAAGGTGCTGCTCGTGCTCTGCTTCAACCCCAAGTCTGCTCCCAAGTGGTTTATTTTTCTCCTTCTTCTCATAGTGCCAGCAGCCAAGTTAGTATTAGGGCAGGTAAAATCATGGCAGAGCACCAACTGTATGCCAAAGAAATGAATGTGTTCTAAAAGGAGCTTCTAACTGCATATGGTAAGCAAAAAAACCAAATGATCATCGTGACTGAAGGGCAATATAGGCTTTATCAGAACATATGTTAGCTACAAGAAAATGATATTGAAATTATCTTACTTAAAGCTTAGTTTGGGGTTTTTTTTGGTTGGTTTGGGGATTTTTTGAGTGCAGGTGTAAATGTGGGACAGTGGTAGGATGTTTTAACTCACAGGTAAGGAAGATACGAGTTCACTCTGGTATGTTCCAATATTAGTTCCTGTGTATGTTTTTAACCTGTGATAAAACCAACCTTCAAGGTAAGACAAAGTGTGTTCATCGTGAGGTCCTGGTGCTGAAATACCTTAAAGTAGTTCCCATTCTGCAACTGTCAATTTACCAGTTCATACCATGAATAAAAATGAAGTTTTATTCTGGGAATTCACAAGTTGGAGATGTAGCCACTACTCCTGCTGTTTCCTCAGTAAGAGAGTTTACAGTGTCTTTCCAAGGGCATTTCAGGCCAAAAAGGTATGGGATTTTCTTTGAGGAAATCCAGCTTTATATGAGGCTCTATTGATGGCATAGGATAGAAAAGCAAATACAAGCATCAAAAGGAATAGGATATTTTGAACCACTAGAATGTTTGAAGAAAATATAGGAAAGGGGAAGATGTCAAAGGGATTAAGAGAAGATTCTTTTTGGACCTCCATTGAGTTACTTTGAACTATAAGGGGAAAAAAAAAACCCAAGCAGTCCTGTGGTTTGAAAGTTAATTTAAACTGCCTTGTTCTACTCCTGCACAGGCCAGGTACTGCTTTCTTCATTTGTTTGGTTTGGGAGGGGAGCTTTATGTGGTGCAACTGATGAATCGCTTTATTGCTTTCGAGGTGCACAACTCTGTCACAATAAATCCTGTCTGATGAGCTGAAAAAAAAAAAATAATGGGCAGCAGTAAACCTGTCTTTGCTGTCTTGGCCTGTGAAAAGATAGGTAAAAGGACCTTTTCTTTTAATTTATGGGAGATAATTAAGTAGCTGTAAAATGCTGGTGTGGGTTTTTTCTTTGTTTATACTACAACGTTTAATAACCGAAATAATTCTTAAGATCAGAGCTGAAGGCACTATGATGATCTATTGTCTTAGCCACCCCAACCAGGAGGACTGCCCTGCTTACAGAAGGCATGGACCAGTGCTGACAGACTTAGGGTAGGCCCCCAAACAAGAGTGTAAAATAATAACAAAAAGAATCCAACCCCAAAATCATTTGTTATCAGATACCAGAACTTTTTACAGAGCTACCAAACCACAGAGGATTTATTAAATGCTGTTTCTTGTCTGATGTACAACCATGCTTGGCCCAGGCTGCCCAGGGAGGTGGTGGAATCATCATCCCTGGAAGTGTTCAGCATTTGTTAAACCAATAAACAGATAACAGGTCCTGGCCTCCTCATTCTCAAGCATTTGGTAGGCAGCTGGCAAGTCAAAGGCATGTTTTAGCTTGGTGAGACTTGAGATGGAAGGTGAGGGTCCCTTGGTTCTGATGTGCAGGAGTGATGGGGACCACTGTGTGCACTTGGTCATTCCTTCCAGTGTCCTCACCTGGAAACCTTGCTTGCTTTTAGATGGAATCTAAAATCTGGTAGATTTAGATGGAATCTAAAATCTGGTAGATGGAATGCAACATTTTAGAGAGATTGTTTTTGTTTTTCTTGCATAAGATATCAGACTCCTTCTGGAGAGGCAGAGAATTAATGGGTGGCACCAGGCTTTGCACTTGGGTATTAATTTCTGGATGTGCTTTTTCTTTCTCTGTTTTTTTTGTTTGTTTGTTTTTTAATTTAAATTGTAATTTTAATTTCTTGTTGTATATTCCTGCCCCTCTAAAAATATGTCTCCTAAACGACTCAATTTCTATGTTATATTTAAAGCCCTCACATTCTCAGTTCCAGGTCATCATCTTTCATCCAAATATAACACATTTATTATAGCAAGGTGCCTGAAGCAAGCTCAAAACACAGTGTCCTTCTGAACTCTGAATCTTTCCTGTTATAAGCTGGATTAGGAGAGAGGTTCAACTCAGATTTCGTGGCAGCACCTGGCCTCCACTCAGAAGCTACCACTCTGTCCTCATGTCCACTAGGTCAAGAGACAGGGAGATCCAGGTCTAAAAATAGCATGCTGTAGCTAGGTAGGGGAGTTCCAGGAGTCAATGATTGCTGGGAGAAGAAATAGGTAATTTTTCTCATGTTTCCAGGATATGGTCTGGAGGGCAGGTGGAACATGCCTGGCAATGTGCCTCTTCAAGTGGTTTTCAGTGAAAAACCAGAATCTAGGAGCTGAAATCTACAGTAATGGGCATGCAGTGCAACTTCTCTTAACCTCCTCACATCTCTGTGGACCTCTGGAGGGGGCCTGTGCTCAAAATCCACAGCAGGTGGCAATTCTGAACTCTACATCCCCAGGAACAATTGTCCTCCTGTAACTGGAAATCTGCCTTGGGTGGTTTGAGTCTCTGGAGAGTTGTCCATAGCCATGTACCTCAAGCCACAGGAGTTGGTTCAAATCAGCAGCATTCACCTGGGCAATGATATTTGCCTGCAGAAAGCTGTTGTTAGCTGGATGTCCAGCTTCATGCTGTGCTTCTGGAGACCCTTCTTCAGCTCTAGAGCTGAACTGCATGCTTGTGGCCATGCCATGGAGGGCTAAGGTGGCTCGAGTTCATGGTGAGGTGGCAGTTCACTTCTGTAAAACATGAAAAGGCTTAAACCTAGGAAGGGGTTAAAAAGTGTGGTTTAGGTAAAAAAAAGCCAGAAAAGGCATTGATCAACTTTGCAGCTTTGCCTTGTGTCTCTCAGAAGCTCAAATGCTCAAGCATTGTCCTTTGCCACCTATTTCTGTGGACAGCTGGTGTGAAAAGGCTGTTAGATTTAGATCCTGAGGTAGCACAGGTTTCTGTGTGTGCACCTGCATTTTTAATACTCAGAAATAAGAAAAAAGCCCCAAAATCTGACCTCAAATAATAAAACTTTGATAACTTCCACCCTTAGAACAGTGCTGACCATGAAGACAGGCTTAAATTTTTAAGCTTAGGTCAGTTGTGAAGTAGCATTGCAGGAAAATAACTGCTCCTCTGGCCATAAGAACCTAGCCTAAATTAATTGCTGGGGTAAATATGTGAGATTTCAAGAAAATGTTGCACAGAAGTCTGTGTCCCTTAAGTGATGCTGATGCTAATTTAAATTCTAACACTGCCAATACAGCATTAGAAACCTGGTTATTAAGTGTTGAGCTGGTATTAGAAAGAAAATATTCTCATTTTCACTCAGCTATGTAACCATAGAACTGTTTTGATTGGAAGAGACCTTTAAGATCCTCAAATCTATCCATTAACCCAACACTGCCAGGTCACCACTAAACCATGTCCCTCAGCACCACACTTAGATACCTTTTCAGTCTCTCCAGGGATGGTGACTCCACCATTGCCCTGGGCAGCCTCTTCTAGGGCCTGACAACCCTCTGGGGAAAGAAATTGTTCCTACTATCTAACCTAACCTCCTCTGGTGCAACTTGAGGCCATTTTCTCTTGCCCCAGTATGAAGGAGCTCCGAGTAGACAAGCAAATTGAGAGACAACAGTTTTTATGTTTCTTCTTGGCTTGAATCATAGAATATTCTGAGTTGGAAGGGACTCATAAGGATCATCTAGTCCAGCTCCTAAACCTGCACAGGATAACCCAAGAATCACACCATGTGCCTGAGAGCAATGTAGAAATGCTTCTTAAACTCTGTCAGGCATGCTGCTGTGACCACCTCCCCGGGCAGGCTGCTCCAGAGCCCAACAACTTCTGGGTGAAAAACCTTTTCTTGGTATCTAACCTAAATCTCCTCTGACTCAACTTCCTACCATTGAAGTAGAACTTGGGCAAAACTAATTGACAGTGTCATTAGTAGGGAAAAATACCAACAACCAAGCAAAATTAACAACAAAAACCCCCAAACCAATCAACTAAAAAACTCCAACCAAACAAAAAAACCCAACCAAAACACCCCCACAAAAACCAAACCCAAACCCAAAACTCTGTCTGGATTCTCCATCATTAAGTTTCAAACTCAAAAGAAAGCCAAAATGCTCTTTCTCAGAGGGAGGTCCTACTGTTTGTAGTATGCACAGTGCCAGAAGAGATGTTTGGGTTGTCCACGTCAGCAGACACACCCTAAGGCTTGGGGGGTAGAGTGCTGTGGGAACGCAGTGGTCCTCAGTCCCCAAGCACCACAGGAGAAGAAGCAGAGGGCAGGCTGGCTGCCTGAGACCCTGGCTGCTTGCCTGCTGAACCTTCTCTGAGGTCAAACGACATGTTGATACCCAGGGATGACGACAATCCCTTTGGTCAGAGGTTCAGCTGCGCGTGGTATGCGGAAGGGAGATGCCATGGCAGCCTTTCACTGCTGGCACACCAGGGGAGCTGTACAGACACCCCACAGAGCTCCATCCAGCAGGCTGCAGACCACTGGGGGACATCTCCAACACCTGGTCACACTGGTCCTTCCAATGCAACACCCTCTCCCTCCTGTGTTGCCACCTGTATTTCGAAGTCCCAGCTGCTAATCAGACCTTTGAAGCCTCTTCCATCCCCCAGTTTCCTCCCACTGCCGCCAAAACACGTTGCCCCCTCCCTAACCTACAAGCATGTGGTGGGAAGGAGCAGACACCTGGAACCAGGGTCACCACAGCTACAATGGGATGGAAACACAGTGGCCCAGGAAAGCACCTACATCCCACCACTTCCTGGCATTTCCCTGTGTAAGAAGCTCTGGTTTCCCACCCAGGACCTGGCCTCTCCTGAGAGGTCACTGGTGTACATGAAAGTGGCTGAAGCTGCCAAAATTGGACTTGGGTGGTGCTCAATGGTGGTTCTAGAAGCAGTTTTTTTTCCCCTTGGAAGTTTGAAAGGTAGCACATGCATTCCTGTAAGAAGTTCCTGTGTTAGGGGAATCCTTGTGGTCACCCTTTTATCCACAGACATGTTTTGAATAGAGCATTTAGGTCATGTTGAAAAAGTTGTGACATTTAAAAGGTTGTGGTTTTGTGGTTTGGTTTTTCTTTTTCTTTTTAAAAAAAAAAAAGTTTATTTTCCACAAGGAAGAGCAATAGGAAAAACTGTTTTCCACATAGTGTTTTCTTGAAACAAGAGTCTACAAGGACATAATCAGCACCAAACCTAAAAAAACAAAAGAAGTACAAACAGCCATAGAATATAATCTATAAAGCAAACATTTAATATTGCACTTTGTTTCTCTAACGTTTGGATTTTACTTACTTTTTCCTAATTCAGATCAGAATTCTATACCAAATACGGGGCTACAACTGTGAACCTCATGTTTGAGAATGCTGAGAATTGACCAATACTTGTGGAAGAGTAATGCCTCTGAAACAACTAACAATGGAATTTGAACCGCGAGTCTTTTATTCGGTAAGATTATAGAATTGTTTGCTCTAATCCCACAGGCTGGGATGCCATCTCAATTTGCTATGATATTGGTCAATCCTGCTTCATATGCCATTTTCCATCATATTGTGAGAAGTACTTTAATGCTATGTAGATCAGCAATTGTTCCCTAGTCTGTTAAAAGTAACAAAAAAAAAACCCAACACAAACAAAGGAAAAAACAAAAAGTAAAACCACCAAATGCCCTTTTATGCCAACGATCCCATCAGCTTTAACAAAACAAAACAATAGAATTGCCTGGTTGGAGAGGGTAGAGAGAAGGGACATTCACAAAACTGGCCTCATAACCTTACAGACATCACCCAATTTCCTTCTTGTCCAATGTTGCTGCTCAAAACCCAAGCCTTTTAAACTGAATCACTTAAAACGCGACTCATACTTTTATCACCCTGTTGTCATTTTTGAAACATGAATGATCCTTTTCATGTTCCCATAAAGGCCACTTATGGAAAAGCCTATCTTGTCTCATTTATGAAGCCTTAAAAAACAAAAGCAAGAGGTTTGTTAAATAGAAGCACCACACAGAAGCACCAGCCTCTCTTCCCCTCTCCACTCCCTTCTGAGCTGTTTTATTGCACAAGGAGATAGATACTTGATAGATGAAGACCTTGATTTGCTGAAGTCATTAACACTAGAAGCTTGTCCCTTTGTCAACGGCCTGTGCTATGCAATTTCTGAAAAGGAAAGCTGGCTTTTTGTTGGAAATCTCTAGCATGTTAAGTGCTGGTATTTGTGTTAGCAGATCTAACAGCTCCACTGCACTCTTTTCTTCCTTGGGGCACACTCAAGGGCAAGTGCTCTTTCCCTAGAATTTCTCACATTCTGAACAAAAACACAGTAAAATCCCCTCTTCTTTATTTTAAAGCTCTTGAGAGTACCACAGAAGACACAGATCACCCAAGCAATTCTAGCAAAGTAGTATCTGAGTACAGCTGGTAACACTGATCTTGCCCCACTCAACTATCCTTCTAGTCTTACTATTTTTACAGTATCATAAACCCTGAAGATAAGACAAAGTGCACAAATTGAGCTCTTAGCATAGTCCAAGCTTTTCCTGCAGTTTGAAATATACTTTCTACTAGAGACTCATTACATATAGAATCTTTTGATGATTAGGTAACTATTATATAAAAATAAATTTACTTTCCCTTCCCATCCCTACTTGAGATATTGATCTGCCTATGAATCCTAGACAGTGTATGACTATTTCCTTTCAAAATTCTTTTGAGGCTGAGATGGTGTCTGCTGGTGCTGCTTTCATTTGTGCCTTTTAAGTTGTTTTTTGTGTTTTTTTTTTTTTTTTAAGGCTTCACAACTTGAACATCTTTACAATGTAGAAATGGGAATGAGGGTGGGTTTCTTAACTTTTGTGTATGTCCCTCTTCCCTATCCCCCTCTCAAATAAAGACTATATAAACAAAAAACATAAAACCAAAAGAGAAGTAACTCAACAGTGCAACATAAAACAAATAGCATTCCAACAGTTTGGCAAGTGATGAGTTCACCTGAGATTAAGTGATTTTTAGGCAGTCTGTAACAAAATGTTGCTTTGCGGTAATAGTAGAAAGGCAACAAATTCTTAGAAGAAATCAAGAAGGTAATACAATCTTGATGAAGTCTATTAGTTTCCTTTCTATTAACTCTCCAGCCCCCCCCACCCCATCATCCCCATTATCTTGTTGCTTATCTACTACAGTAGGCTGCAAAACATTAACAGCAAGAAGGATTGGCTTGAAGGCATTTGATGTTTGTAAATAAATCCACCATAGGATCCAAGCTGAAGAGGTTGATAACATGATCAGCCTACGAGGACAACTCTGAGCATGTGCATACGCAGGTAAAGTCCAGGCTACATTAAATTAAAAAAAAAAAAAAAAAGAAAACCCTAAAAAAAACAAAAACAAAGAAATTCAGTGCATTGTCAAAAGTCTGTTGCCTTTTTTGTTTTCGCCAAAGCTTCCTTTTGCTTCTTATTGTGCGGACCACAAACAAGTAAAAGGAGGGTAACAACAGTCCGGCATAAAAGAGGAAAAAAGCTGTAGTGACACTGAACCGCACAACATAAGCAATGAGCATGTGCAAATCTCCAAATCTGAAGAGGAAGCCACCTCCCTCTGAACGTGGTTTGAGTGTTTTGACACACATGACTGTAGGTTAAGTAAGGCTGCTCCTAGTTATGTGCCAGTATTTAAGGTGGGGGGGAACGGGGAAAAGAAAAAACAACAGCTCAGGTCTTCAAGCATGTGGAGCAGTCCTACACTGTTACTGTAGCTTCGAAGCATGATCACAGGTTGTTTTCATTTATTCACCATACAGGCAAAGAGCAAAACCACTTCCTACAAAAGTGTTGCCTCCACTGTGACGCCTTGACCTTCAACACGGCAGGTGTGATTCAAAACCCAAGTCGAGTCAGCTTTGTCTTACAGACTCCTTCAGCGTGAGGGGCAAGATGGTCTGTCATCAGTGGGCTGATCTGGGTTTGGATCAATCTAACCAGAAGAGGAAATAAAAACAAAAACCCAAGGCATTTTTAGAGTCAGCCGCTAGAAATAGAACAACCCAAACAAAACCCCACCGAAACTGACACCTTTAATACAATCAGGGTAAGTGCTAATTTGCATTTCCCATCTAAAGGTTATTCAAACAACGGGAAAACCAATGGTCAACACAAAATTAGAATGAAAAATCAGTTAACTATGTGGAAAATGTTAAACTACAGGTTGATGGTAATTTAAGGATAAGCTGAAGACTAAAAAAACCAGCTGCTTTAGTAGCAAAAGTCTTTTGAATGGTTTACTGAACACTAAAGAACACTTGACTCATCACTAAAGCTAACTTAAAACAATTACTAAAGTTGTTTTGCTTCAAAAGACAGTTATCAGTAAAAAGTCATCCTATTTTTAATTTGCAAGTGATTAATCCTCAGACGCCATAAAAACGTCTTAGAAGTTCCTGTGTTCTACACGTGATCTCTACTTCTATTCCACAAAAGGAAGAAGGGGAAACCAGCCAACTCAGGCCTCCAAAACTGGATTTTAAGAATACTTTTAAGTTTACAGCATAAAGCTTAGTCAACATTCTTATCAGTTAATTTTATACAAACAGTTTTTGTAAGACCCAAAAGAGGCTTCTTTCTGAATCTTAGTACCTGAAGTGAAAAGGAATTGAGTTGTATTTGAGGGATAAGCTATGTAAGAGTCCTCAGAAAAATTTCCAGCACACAAAAAAAGATTGTCCCTGTTCACCACTTAATAGCATATCAGTGTTGCAAGAGGAAAAGAAAAATCAGCAGGTGAATTCAGGCAAGATTTAGCTAAAGGACATTATCTGCTTTTTGTCCCATGCCACGTCTTTTTCCTGAATGTGAAGACAAAAGCTTTTGAAGTTGTATCACATTTCTGAGTGGCTTTCACAGAACTAAGAACACAGCTAGAAACGTTAGAGAACTGTGTATTTACAAAAACCTGAGTCAGAAAGATATCTTTTATAACTGCTGTATATGAAAAGTCTGAAAGTAACATATACCTAAGAGGCAAAATTGTGAGCAGTTTATAAAGAAGCAGAGCTGAAAAACAGCATGTGCACCTACAGACCCCAAATGTCACTGTTAGCCAGTGCACTGTATTACATATATAATGCAGGGTTTGGTTTTAATAAGTTGTGAGAGGACATGCAACACTTTTGAAATATCCTCACAATTCTAATGCCAGAATCCCATCATGGTAAGGGATGGAAGTGACCACTGGGGACCATCTGGTTCAACCCGCCCCCTGCTAAAGCAGGGTCACTCACAGCAGGTTGCTCAGGATCCATGTTCAGGTAGGTTTGGAATCTCACCA
The DNA here is from genome assembly GCA_013399015.1 of Galbula dea. Lineage (NCBI taxonomy): Eukaryota > Metazoa > Chordata > Aves > Piciformes > Galbulidae > Galbula > Galbula dea. The sequence continues at coordinate 61,323 of VWZX01005093.1, forward strand.
GAGAAGGAGACTCTACAATCTCTCTGGGCAGCCTGGGCCAGGGCTCTGGCACACACAGAGCAAAAAAGCTTTTCTTCCTAACCAGATGAAACTTCCTTGGTTTCAGTTTGTGCCCACTACTGCTGTGTCACTTGGCACCACTGAGCAAAAGTCTGGCCCTATCCTCTTGCCCCTCAACCCTTTAGATATTGCTAAGAATTGATCAGATCCCCTCTGGGTCTGCCCTTCCCTAGGCTAAGCAGCCCCAGGGCTCTCGGCCTTTGCAGAATGCTGAAAAAACAAACAACAACGCAATTCACCAGCACTCTGCTAAAATGAAGTCACTTTCCTCACTGTTTATCCTTTTCATGACCTCTCCTGATTATTAGGAAGGAAAACCAACTTCCTGCATTTGCTCCACACAACACAGAATTCAGAAAGACAGGGAACTCATCCTATTTTGTCTGAAGGTACCTACCTCTGAATAGAGAGGCGGAGGCAGAAAACGGAACTCCTGGATGTACGCAAACAAGGGTCCTGGAAGCGCTCGCTCGAAGTCATCACAAGCACCTATGGGTGCAAGGCTGGACTGTCTTTGTTCCTCCGTCACCACTTCTGCATAGCTGGGAGGTGCTGCAGGGAAAAGGCACACGCAGTTCGAACAGCAAGTTCTTATGCATGTCAAGATACATAACATGGTAAATATTAAACATTTATCATTGTAAAACACACCAGCAGGTAGGCAAATGACTTCGAGTGATTGGTTTTAAACAGTTGTTAACATGAAAGGGAGGGGAGGCTGTTCCTTTTAAGACTATGCTCAAAGATAAGAGCAAGAGGACCACTGCTTACTGTGGCTTAATCATCCTCTCAGAATTTACAGTATACCCAGAAAACTGAATTATTGTACAGGTAGGAGTGACCACACAGCACTCCTCTGGACACCACAACTTTATACATGAAAAAGTGGTGTTTTATCATATATGTGAAAACAGGGAGAGAGATAGACTTTCTCCTTTCACATGAGGGGTTTCCCACTCTCATCTTTTCACAAAGCCTTCTCCACTAAGGCTGGTAAAGGACAACATAAGCTGCTGTTGTGACAGGTCACAATGTCTTACAACCAAGGATGCAGCTGGGATACTGGAGGCAGAATTAATTCTCCATAGGTACCATGCCATGCTGCACTTTCATTCCAAGCAGCTGGATTTTGTTACTTGTCCTTGAAAGGGGAAGGCAGGGAGGGAACTCTTGTTCTTCTACACAGGACAAGCATGTGGCAAGGAAACATCCATAGGGAATTTCCTGTGGCCTTTTATTACAAAGGACATAATTTGGGTTCATTTGCACGACAGCAATGAATAAAGCAGAGAAAAGGAAACAGACTAACAAACTGAATCAGATTTGTATTGTCAAGTTACCTTCTGGTCTTTCAGGCAGTGTCAAACCAAGCCAATTCATGTTCATGCTACACTGGCTGCTCACACTTGATGTTCTGCTACCAAATGGGTGGAGAGGAATGGTACCAATGACCAGTGGCAAGTTAAGGAATAAATCCATGGCGCCTGGAATATCAACATATACCTATAAAACAACAAACAGAGGTGTATGATTAGGACAGGTTTGTATGAGTACTTCATAATTATCAGACTAAATTCTCTGTCCATAGAATACCCACATGGAAGTTAAGTTCCTTAATATCCATTTCAGGGCCAATGCCCCTAGGGTGACAGAGCTCCTCAAGCTAAAAGCAGCTCGCAATTCTTAACATGAGCCCCCAAAAGGAAATGTCACTGACTCAAACCAATTGTGGTGTGCAAATGTGTTAAGAACACACTAGCTAGGCACAGAATGCTTTTCAGCAACTTGCAAGGAATGATGGAAGCTGGTTGATCACCTAACATACCATCAGTGAATACTCCACACGGATTATACTACAATCAAGGATAGAAGGGGAAACAGGTGGAATTTTCAGCTGCTTGCCATTCCACGTTTCTGTTTTGCCAGATGACAAGGAATCCCCACGCAGGTTGGCAACAAGCTGTTTGACTTCCTTCATTTTCCCTTTGGCATAAAATGCCTGTGTTTGGTAAATGGCTGCCTTTGGCACCACCACACGGGAAGAGCAGTTCTCAATCTCAGCAAAGATCTGAATTGATTCACCTGAAAGAGAGCAGAATTGCATGTTGACTTTATATTTACAAGGCAGCTGAAGTAAATGGCCACATTCTGTGTACTGTTAGAATCCATGCTGCTATTGTTACAATGGATGCTGCTAGCAATGCTCTACCCTGAAAAACATGCACTGATACTGACAAGAATAGGATCACCAGGAGCAAATCTACACGAAAAAATGCAGAGATCTAACAGAAGCAGGTATCTCTTGACAATCTGGAGACACAACCAGCACTGGCTAACAAAATTAAGTTGTAGGTAAGGAAGCATCAAGAAGACTGCTGAATGCAGACTGAGGTGGGAAGAACAGTTGAATAGTTTCATTTATATAAAAGCAGCAAGTACAAACTGTTGTCTTAAAAGGGAAGGAAAAACATTTCCTATAATTACTTCTGTTACGTACCTGGGGTGTAGCCCTTCCTTTCAATTTTGGCACTTAAGGATATTGGGCCTGAGGTACAAAACCAACAACAGAGAGTCTTTTCTTTTGTGCCTGCTTGGGGTGACTGCAAGAAAAAAAAAAACAACAACATTGTCCATTTAATTAAGAGGTCCATGAATCTTTTTCTTTTCATCAACATGAAATATTTTCATGATGTACTTATTTTGACAAACACAGCTAGTTTTATTTGGAGTAAAAAACTCAAGCAACTTAAAACAGCACTATGCAAATAGAAGGCTTATTCTAGTTACACTACTCATTAATGCTGCCTTTCTCTGCTGCACTTCATACTTAAAAACAGTTTATGTTTAACTTAAGAAAAGGCTTTATATCCTATGTATCCCAACATACTAATGGCAGAGCTTTTCCTTTATCAGTAAACTAGAACATCCTTCCAGTACACTGTCTTTCAGGAACAGTAACTAAGCTCAAGTACTGTAACCTGCTATTTCCTCTGTTTTGAAATGATCCCATTTCATCTACATTAAACAGGCTTTGCTATGTAACACAGTATCAGGATTTAGGACTTGATCCAAAGCCCATTATAGTCAAATGGGAGTCCTTTGACTTTAATGGAATTTGTGCAAGGCCAGTGCTCCTTTGCAGGTCTGATTTTTCACCCATACACACAAGAAACCTCTTTCAATGGACTTTGAGGGGTTTTTCTCTCCCCTCCGTAGACAGAAGTTGAGAATGAGGTGGGAAAAAAAAAAATAAAAGGAAGAAACTAATTTTAGGCCAAATTGAAATCAAATCCTCACTGAAAGCAGTTTTGATACTGAAATTAATGAAATGACATTTCAGAAGAAGATTATGCAGAATTGTGATAATTTCTCCCCACTGGTACAAAAGATCCATATGGAAATTATCAATTATGCACACCAGTACATTTTTTACTTTGCATTTTTAAGTTAGCAGTCTCTCACCATTAATGACATTCAGTTTCACTGTTCCTTCCACAGATTACTCCTTAGCCAAAAATTGGAAGAGGAACAGTTCTCAAAAGTTTTCCTTCTTAGTGACATTTTACAATTTAGTGTTATCAATTTTAAGCTGACAATGCCATTTGATGTATCTTAAAAGCAAAGCAACTCCAAGTACAGGAAAACAGAGCTTTCAAAATACCAGTAGTTACAGAGTTGCTGAACTGATGTAAGACTTAGATCAGCTATAATTCAAACTAGCAAATAAAGATTAGGATGTAAAAATTAGATGTCGATATTGTTTCAGTTAATTATACTTCATTATTTTTTAAATGCCAGAAACAAAGAGTGAGTAATTCTGTCAATTCTTACCAGTAATGAAGGAGTGTTGATATCTATATGTTCAAAGACTGTAAATTCCTTCTTTAATTTTACTGGTAGAAACCAAGGCCTATGCAATTCGGCTTTCACCCAATAGCGCACACTGCCATGTCTGCCTTCGAATGAGGTAGCAAGTGGTCTGTGCAGGACACAAAGGTCAAAACTGAGTAAAGTCCTTCTGTCTGATAATGATAACAATTGGTCATATCAGGGATTAGTATGCAGAATTGCATTTTTTTGTTGTTGTTGTTCAATGCACTGTACGACTTCACGCAGCGTAACTTATTTGCAAAGTTTCCATATCTCAGAAAAATTCAAAGATTAAAGATGGGAGGAAAAAATCATCTCCAATTCATCCTTTTATAGTTTTGCATGGATTTTAAGGATCAAGAATTGTATACTAGAAAATGCCAAGAGAGTACAAATTTCCTTTGAACTGAAGAGGCCACTTTCAAGTCCAAAGTAAAGCATGCCCTTCTAATGCCAAATTAAGACTACCAACTTAAAATCAGCATTAGGATCAACCAAACTGTTTTTGACTGTTGCATTTTGACAATTACTGCCTATTGTTTACTTGGCTGGTTATCTCAGGATCAGGTTAATTTCAGCTGTAACTCAGCACTTTTGTAGTCTGTTTTGCCTGGAGCAAGTATGTCAATTCAGAGTTCTGAAGAGAGGCTAGTTCGAGCACCTTCTAATTTTTCCTCTACCCTGACAAGGCCAGTTTAGAAGATTTACACTGTATATGGATATACATATACAAGTGTATTTACATACAACACCATTAAAACTATTCTACTCTGAACTTTGACAGATGAAAGAAGTTCCTTCTGGGAACTGAAGGAAAAACAATGTGAAAAGCATCTCCAAACCCTTCAGTATCACCTTTTTTCCTGTAACATCACAGAATGAAAGACAAGATCTTTACATTCCAGTTATTTCCAATTAACAGTTTTCCATAACTTATTTTTTCCTTATTTTTATGCAAGCAATTTTTCTTTCCTCTTGAACAATGTTTTGAGTACACTGCTTATAAATTAAATTAACTGCAAAGCTTACATATCTTCCACATAATAATAAGGATATAATACTAATAATACTAATAACACTAATAAGGAAATAATACTAGCCATGCTAGAACTTTACTAGGACAACTCTCTCAGTTACAGGTTCAATTTCTCTATTTGCATATCTGAAATGTTTTCCTCCCCCCCCCCCCCAATAATCCAAATGAGAGGATTTTCTAATCAGTCTATGTTTCATCCTGCCCTATATTTTCTGGGGCAAAATCTGTGAGGCCAGTGTTTGTCTTTGTGCTTTCCACTGCTGTTCTGTAGTTTTAAGTCCATTTTGGAAGTATTCTATGGGCACAAAATAATAAATAAGCAGTGCAGAACTTCAGGCTTTTAAAACTTGCCTGGTTTCAGTTACTCCCTCAAGCTCCTTAAAAAGAACCTGTGTTTTGACCAATGCTTGTGAAACTTTGCTGGCTCTCTGCTTCACCTGAAGTGAAGCAGATCATGTTCATGTATGTTTTGGGTTCTTTCCATATGTAAGTGTCCCTTCCACCTCAAGGGAAGGTCGGTATCAGCCTTATTTCTTTTTGTTGTTGAGATTTTCACAGAATGCTGAACTGTCTTTAAAATCTCCACCTATACATGTCTACTCCACAGTTCCTCCAGGACCTACTGTGAAGACCTGTGCTGTTCCCTTCAGAACTGACCTGTGGAAATGTCTGTCATCTGCAGGTTCTGCTAAAAACAGCACCTCTAATGAACAGATGGTTTATTAACTTTAATATTAGGTACTGAGTTATTTCACATTACACACTGCCAATTTTTTTCAACCTTAATGACTTCACTGCTGGCCTTTTACAGCAGAAGGCTCTTTTTTCCACCCATGTTGAGACTCCCTCTGCTCCTCTGTATTTAATTTTATTGCAACTTGTATTTTTAGCCAATTTCCATATTGGTAACTCCTCTTATGCATAAAACCTTTTGACTCACTATGTCTACATTGTACATTTCAGACTTGGGGGTGGGGGAAACTATCTTTGCCTTAATGCTTCTGCTCTCTCACTTCACCTTTGCTTTCTGAGACAAATGGGATTAGGGATAGAAGTTTTCTTTCTTCCTCCACCCATCCTTCTGTGTATTTCTATTCAGGCTTTCTGCATAAAGGCCAGCCCAGGTACAAACAACCTATTTAAAGGAGAGCAACCTCCTATTTTGTTCAAACCTAGGTGAACTTGCCACATCTGTTCCAGGCTGAGCTCTAACAATTCAGCTGTGATCTTATCTCTAGTGCTGCTGGTCTGCATGGCTCCAGTAAGCTGTTAGTTGAGTTAGAAGGTATCTCAGCCACTCTGCAGTACTCCCTGACGGTTCAGATTCCTCCCCCTCCTCTTGGGAAGGGGTAAAATATGGTAAGAACAGTAGGACTTGGTAAAAATAAAGTGAGCAGCAATGAGCTCCCCGTTGGTGGAAATTAAAGTGTGGATCAATTGAAAAGCAACCTCTTCAGTTTAATGAGATTATGTCCTCTGCTACACGTCGGAGCACAATTCCTACTACCATTGAAAAGGTTTCCCCTCCACCCACAGCAGGACTTTTGCTCAGGAGGGTGGGCAGCAGGGCCCCAGGACTGTGTGAGGGCACTTACGTCTGTGGAAGCTCGAAGCTGAATGCATATTCATGCCTTCCTGAATGGATGGTGTGAAGGCCTTCTTCTGAGTTGTCATCATCTA
>VWZX01005093.1:70207-106671 GCA_013399015.1 Galbula dea
CCCCGCGTTGTGCGGGAGCCACTCATGAAGTAAAATTCAGCGAACAGCAACAAAAGACCCCAGCGCTGAGTGTAGAAATGCTTGGTAATGGGCTCGGTGCAGCCGTGTTAGCCAGGATTCTCAAAAAAAAAAAATAAACGAAAAGAAAAAAGGNAACTTCGGGGAAAAGAAAAAAAACCCCACACTCATCACCAGGCCCAGCAGCCTAGACTTTGCCGGTCTGCTAGGCAAAGGTAGGGGGAAGTCCACCCCCTCCAGCAGCCCAGTGTGGTGGGGAGCAGGAGATCGTCCTTGGCTCCCCAGTTGTGGGAAGGATGCTCCCATTACGCACCCCCACTTCGTGCTCCCCATCAGGACGTATCTTTACATCGGAGTGTCCCCATCCTCCCCAAAAGGAAATTAAAGCAGTTTACTAGGAGAGGGGTGTATATGTCTTTATACATATAAATGAAATACTTATTAATTAATAAATTATTACACGTGGGGCGGCGATAGCATATGTCAAAATGAGCCACGGGGAATCTTTTATCTGTCAAAAAAGAGCCACCCTTGCATAAAATCATCACATTATCGACCCAAAAAGCAGCACCCCGACGTGTTAAAAAGTATCTGTATTTTTGTGCTTTCATTGTGTTTCGGGATGCTACCAATAAAGTCGTTGATTGGCTATCTGGCTTCGATTTTACAGCCGTTTTCCCCACCGAGTGGCAAATCCTGCTAATATGACTATAAGGAAAAAAAATAATTATGCATTTTAAAAAAGTAAGATATGAATAGGTGGCTGTGTGGCACGGCAGGTAGTTCAGCACAGCCCTGCTTGAGGGCACTTTGCTGATGCATCTCCTGCAGCTTTAACATCCATCAGCCCGGCACGACCCTCGGCGTGTCCTATTCCTCCACCAACCGCAACCATTCAAGTAAAGAACGGTTATACCGACGCGGTAGCAAAATGCATCCCTTTTCCTCCCCCCAAACGTTAGGAAGAGAAAACCCTTACCTCTCTCGTGGCCGACCAAGATGTCCTTATGGTTGAAGTACTCCACTTCTTCAGTGTAGTTCTGGGTATAGGCAGTGTTGGATCCAGCATTTCTCGACTCAGTCCAGCGCACTTTCGCGTGTCCCCTTGCGTGGATTTTAAGAGATTTCACTCTAATTTCCCCAGTTACTTCTAAACTGACCCTTCCTGAGACCGTGTCCCCGCTGGAGTACACGGGGACATTGCTGTCATTCAGACAGTCGAAGCTTATTGTCAAACTCTTCACCTTCCCCAGCACCATGTTGTTATAGTAAAGTGTAGAAAAATAGAGACTGTAAGAAAATAAAATTAAGCAAAAATAAAACACAAAAGAAAACAAGAAGAACTAAAAAAAAAAAAAAAATAATCCCCACAGTAACACCCCGCAATATCCCCTCAGGTGAAGAGCGACGGTGGCTGCGCGGAGCCTACAACCAGCTCATGAGGACGGCGGGTTGGCCCCGGCCCCAGCCCGGACGGCACGGGGTCAGGCGAGCTCCCGCCGCCACTGCGCTCTCCCCACAAAGGCGCTGCCGGCCCCGCCGCTGGAGCTGCCTTATAAGCCCGCTGACAAACAAGGTCCAGGACGCATGCGTGGCTCCGCCTTACCGCCACTAGCTGGGGGTGAGGCCGGCTCTTCAGGAGAGTTGGGCTGCGAGACTAGCTTTGGCTGCTTGTTTCGTTCAGTTGTGGGGTTTTCTTTTCGTTGTTTTTTTTTTTTCTTCTTTTTAATTTTTGTTGTTGGGGTGGGTTTTTTTATTTGATTGTTTGTTGGGTTGTTTTTTTGGTTAAATTTTGGGGTTTTTTCTATGGGTTAATTGTCCCCATTCAGGTAATGAACCCTGACACAAGGTTTCCAGGGGAAGTGTGAGGTGAAGGGATTCTGCCCCTCTGCTCCGTTCTGCTCTGGGGAGATCTCTCCTCCAGTGGCTGGGTCCACCTCTGGAGCAGAGGAGAGACATGGATCTGTTGGGGTAGGTCTAGAGGAGGCCAGAGAAATGATCTGAGAGTTGGAAACACTCTGGTGTGAGAACAGGCTGAGAGAGTTGGTCAGCCCGGAGAAGAGAAGGCTCTGGGGAGACCTCATGGCCTTTCAGTACTTAAAGGGCCTGGAAGAAAAATGGGGACAGACTTTTTATCAGAGCCTGTTGTGACAGGACAAGAGGTGATGGTTTGAAAATAAAAGAGGAGACATTTAGACTAGATAGAATAATTTTTTTTTTTAAACTGAGGGTGGTGAAAGCCTGTCCCAGGTTGCCTAGAGAGGTGGGAGAGGTCCCATTCCTGCAACCTTTCCAGGTCAGGTTGTTTGGGTCTCTGAGCAACCTGCTCTAGTTAAACGTGTTGCTGGTGACTTCAGGGGAGTTGGACTAAATGACCTTGAAAGGTCCCTTCCAACCCAAACCAGTCTGTGATTCTAGGGTTCTATGTCTGATGATGGTGGGTAACCTTCCTAAAGCTATTGTGCTTTGGGGATTTACACTGCGGCACACTGATAAAAGTTTAGATCAGCAGTTATGTTTTCTTGGCATCTGGCTGTGTGTATTTGCCTTCTGAAGAAAAAGAAATAAGTTAAAAAATAAAGTAATTCATTTTTCCATTGAACTGACACCTAGTGGAGGTTCTGATGGTTTTTTACAACAGATGATGTTCGGCTGTGTCCTGTGGGTATCTTGGGACTTTTTATGTTTTTGCACCATCTTGTGGTAGGCTTCCATACTTCCTTATATAGTAGAATCGTTTGGGTTAGAAGAGACAACTTTAAGACCATCAAGTCTAACTGAAAAAAATTAACTTGCAAGAGAAGAGCAGAGGTATTTTGATTCCCCTCCTGCTAATGCTTGTCTGTTGCTCTCATGTCTTTAGATGCAATTGGTCTCATGCACATGTTTGTGTGCACTTTTTTCCTCTTTTTTACAGGTCAGATTCTAACTGTGTCTTCCATGAGTCATAGAAACCACCACTCCATGGTTTGCAGTGGATGCAGGAAGTTCAGAAACTGGCAGCCAGATGCCACAGAGCTCAGGCCACAGTTCCAGTCCTTCCAGGTTGGGTTTGGTTGTCACCATCCAGTTCTCTCAGGGTGAATCTGCAGAGTTGATGAAGCAGAGTACATCAGCTGCCATTCCTGACAAGCTGAAGACCCAAATCTTGCTAGCCCAGTGGATATTCAGGTGGATTTTTCTTCTATCTGTGTAGATAACAAAGGGAACCTTCCTACATAATTGGGGTATAATGTGTGATATGTTTTTCTATACCAACTGTATTTTCCTATTCCAGGTTTGCTGGAGAAGGACAAAATACTTTGCTAAGCTGCTTTAAACCCTTCTCTGTACATCATCTGCAGACCTTGTAGCCCAAACTTACCCCCTCTCTCACTTCCTGTCTTTTGCCAATCTGTTTCTACACACATAGTTTGAGAATACCACACAAACTGTTAGGATGTGGGATATGTGCCAAGCATTTTATATGAGTAGGCTGTTAGGAAGATCACACTTGTTGGTGACCTTTCGAGTCATCTTCCAGGACATGAGGTTTTGCCAATTTGCAGACAGTTGCAAGTCCTGACCATGCATCATAATGAGCAGTAGACAGCTCTTTCCTCTTCCTGGATTGCTCTCTGGAGGAAAATGCAGTGGATGGTAGCCCTGCTTCTTAAGGCATACTGGACATGTTGAGAACACTGCTGCTAAATCTAATTTCTATGGCAACAGCTGCAATCTGGAGCAACTTTGGAGAGCTGCAGTCAAGCCATCTCAGGTGTTTTTCTGATCACAGAGAACTGAGTCCACTGAAATCAGTGGGACAGTTGGATACCCATTCAGTGCAGAAATCCCACAATCTTTGAAGCTGTCTGATTTCCATAGATTGTTGTGCTCTTGTTCTGAGTTAATTGCAAACTATCCTGACTGATCAGATGTGCTGATTTACTTGAAAGTTGACCCAGTTTTCAAGGCTAGTTCTAAATTCCTGTAAAAGTTGGTGAAAAAAAGGAAAAACCCCAATTTCATATTTACTCTGCATTATGTGCACACATGCACTTAAAGCAACTGAGCTGAGATCTGCTCTTGTTTGAAATAATGACTGTTCTTTTCCTAATGCCACAACCAGGAAACTTTCTTCTGCTTGCTTGCTTGTTTGTTTGTTCTAATTCACCACTATTACAACACAAGTCTCCTTCCTGCAGCCCTTCACCTCCATGTCCTTTGGGTAAGGAGAATGGATTGGGAACAGCATTTTCCATATTGGATCCTCTTGTTTATCATGGGCACAGCTATAAACTCCCAAATCACAAGATGTTGTTATGAATCTGGCAGTATTTAGTAGGTTAAAGTCTCAGATTCAGGCAAGGTAAGAAGCTCATCTCTAGCAGCCACTTTTAGACCTGACGACTTCAGAGAAGAGCTTTGAGTTCATTAGAGCAGCCCAGAAATTGGCACACAAATGAAACAATCCCCATCCTGGTCTCTTGTATAATATATTTATACTAAAATCCTCCTTTAAATCTACTTTTTGTCCACTTGCATTTGGTTTCCTGCCTGTCTCTCATCTACTCACCCCTCTCCTTCCCCTGCATGTACCTCTAACTGGAAGCAATTTAGCCTAGGTAGGTGCCTGCTGCTCAGACCTTCTCCCTGCTGGCTGCCCACCTCCTCCTGCCCAGCTTGCCCTCACTGTTCTCTCACCAGAATTGCCCCCCACCAGCTCTTTGCTGCTTTTATTTCTGATCCCACACTGGCTTGTTTGCAGCCAGCTTCTAGATCACTGCACTATTCTATATGGTGATAGGTAGTTCAGATCTGGAGCCACTAAACAGGCTGACACAATTTGCTTAAATGTTATGAGTAATAAACTTCAGATAGACTGTTCTGCAAAGTGATAGTGTACGTGTGTGTGTGTTCATGCATTTCCCACATCCTGCCAAAATTCACACATACAGTCATGCAATCTCTGCAGCTTTTTTTTGTCCCTGTTGTTTCTGACAGGAGAGTTCCTCGTTGCCTTTTCATCCTTGGAATTCGTACGTTTCTTGCCATCTTGTGGCAAATGGCGTGAACTGCCTGTGCTGCGCTGCCTGTAACCTGCCTTTGGCCTGGGCGTTTGTAGAAACCCTGGAATCACAGAACCATTAACCCTGGAAAAGACCTACGAGGTCATCAGGTCCAGCTGTCGACTCAACACCCCCTAAAACCACTAAGTCATGCTGCCAAATACCACATCTATATGTTTTCTGAACACCTCCAGGGATGGTGACTCCACCACTGCCCTGGGCTGCCTAATCCAGTGTCTAACCACTCCTTCAGTGAAGAAATTTTTCCTAATGTCCAACCTAAACCTCCCCCGGTGTGACTTGTGGCCATTTCCTCTTGTCCTATCACTTAGAGTCATAGAATCAAAGAATCATCTGGGTTGGAAGGGACCTCCAGAGGTCATCCAGTCCAACCCCCCTGTAGTGAGCAGGGACATCCCCAACTAAATCAGGTTGCTCAGANGACTTGCTCTATCAGGTCCATGTCCCTTCTGTGTTGAGGGCTCCAGAGCTGAACACAGTATTCCAGATGAGGTCTCACCAGAGCAGAGTAGAGTGGCAGAATCACCTCTCTCGATCTGCTGGTCACGCTGCTTTTGATGCAGCCCAGGATGCGATTTGCCTTCTGGGCCACCAGCGCGCACTGCTTGCTCATGTCCAGCTTCTCGTCCACCAACACCCCCAAGTCCTTTTCTGCAGGACTTGTTACCTGGGAGAAGAGAACAACTCTCACCTCACTCCAACCTCCTTTTAGGGAGTTATAGAGGGCGAGAAGTTCTCCCTTGAGTCTCCTTTTCTCCAGGCTAGATAACCTCAGTTCCCTCAGACGCTTCTCAGAAGACTTCTGCTCCAGACCATTCACTTGCTTCATTGCCTTTCTTTGGACACAGACTGTCCTTTAGTTAAATAATAAAAGTTGTATAGATACTGAGACAGGATAATAAAAATTCAGGGCAAAGAGGAAGAAGTCAGAACACAGAACCACACAGAATCAGAGAATGTCAGGGGTTGGATATCATCTTAGATCAGCAGTAAGCAGTGAAGTCTTAGTTTGTAGACACTTGCAGAGGTTATTATTTGTCAGGATCCTTCAATAACCATTCTCAGGCCTTGAGCACAGTTGACTTTACATAGAAATCCACATGTGATTCTATGATTCTGTAAAGCTAAAAAGAAATAAAAACTGTCCAAACCCTTTTATTTTTCTGATAAAAACCATGAAGGTGGTGCTCTACTATTGGAGTCAGTAGCTCTAAGGAAAATGGCAATGCTCCAGCCTCCATAAAAACATGAAGATTAGATCTCACTTAATGAACCATTTCCTGAAATCGGCCAAGCTACCCTCCTTGTCTTTTCGTTGTCAGTGGTGGTGGTGAAAAGAAAGGAAAGGAAAGGGGAGAGAAAAAGGTTGTTACAAAAGTGAAAGAGAGAATGAAAGGAAGAAAAGAAGGAAGGAAAGAGAAAGGAAGGAAGAAAGGAATAAAGAAAGGAAAAGAAAGAAAAAAAAAGAAGAGGAAAGAAGAGAGAAAGAGGAAAGAAAGAAACAAGGAAGAAAATAGGAAAGAAAGAAAGAAAAGAAAAAGAAAGAGTGAAAAAAAAGAAAGAAGAAAGAAAAGAAAAAGAAAGAGTGAAAAAAAAGAAAGAAGAAAGAAAAGAAGAGAAGGGAAAAAAAGGAAGAAAAGAAAGAGAAAAAAAGGAAGAAAAGAAAGAAAAAGAAGGAAAAGAAAGAAAGGAAAAGAAAGAAAGAGAAAGGAAAGAAAGATCCTGGCCTGCTGGGTAATAAGGATCACATTGCCTGAGAATCTTCCCTGTTGAAAATGAATACTGATCTATCTGAACTGAACTATTCTGCTAGTGATGGCTGTATGGTGTCAGTACACTCTGCTGGGCTTCTGACAGGTCCACACAGTTCATATCTGAGCTGGGAGGCTTAGGCAACCTAATCTGATAATCTTTTATGTCACAGATTGCTGTGCAGTAGAAGGACATGGATGTAAAAATCAGCAGAATTGAGGTCATCAAGCCCAAAACTGATATTCTGAACATTTTTGATGACCTGTCTCTCAGCCTTGGAGTTAGATTTTGTTTTTCATTGGAAACTTGTTGGGTGCTTACATTTGTACTTTTGTACATGCCCAAAGCTGTCCTAGCCTTGATGTGACTGAGCAGCATGTTCAAGAAAACAAAGAGTTAAACACTGAAGTAAACGAATATCTCCCAGAGAACACAGCTGAAGGAATACCTAGCTCAGAGATGACAATGGGGAGCCAAAGAAGACCCAGAGCTGGAATACTAAACATAGTTTAGAAGGGATGTGGCCACATTTTGTGCTGGGCTTGGTCACCCTTGTCGTCACTCCCTACTCCCCCGAAGGCGTTCCCCTGTTCTTGCCTCGCAGCTGTTTCATCTGTAGGCTCCTGCCAGCTCATCCATCTCCTGCCAAAAAGGCTGGCACTCTGACTAAGCTGGGGAGCGTGCCTGAGCCAATCTGGGTCTGTTCAAAGCCATTCAGTGTTTCAGCAGGATGCTTTCTCTTCTGCTGCAAAGATACCTGAGCTGTTGCTGCTGAGAGCAGGTGCTGGTGCAGCAGAGCTCAGACTCCAGGGTTTGCCTCGTGCCTGTCTTATCCTTACCTAGTCTGCCTTTTGTGTTGAAACCATCTCTTTGAGGTCTGTGTCATAGATGCAGATCTATAGTCTAGGTACATCTATAGGTGGATTCCTTGCTCAGGGTCATAGTCATCTGGTATCTGAAGGGGGCTACAAGAAAGCTGGAGAGGGACTTTTTAGGAGGTCAGGTAGTGATAGAACCAGGGGAAATGGATGCAAGCTAGAGGAGGGCAGATTTAGATCAGACATTAGGAGGTAGTTCTTCACTGTTAGGGTGGTGAGACACTGGAACAGGTTCCCCAGAGAGGTTGTGGAAGCCCCATCCATGGACGCTTTTAAGATAAGGCTTGATCGGGCTCTGGGCAACCTGATCTAATGGAAGGTGTTCCTGTCAGGCAGGGGGTTGGAACTGGATGATCTTGAAGGTCCCTTCCAACTCTGGCAATTCTATGATTCATGTGTAGAACACATATGAAATGTAATCCTTCAAAAAAATTATGCAAAGCTTCCTAGAAGATCTGTGGCAAGGACATGGTTAATGGCATGTCTGAATGAAATCCAAATGGCCTAGGAGTGATTAAGCTACAAAACAAAGAAGGCCACCAACCATACCAGGAGCCCAGGAGGCAGAACATGTTAGGCAGATTTTCTGATAAGGTTTGACTGTGTGCTGCCAGAGAAAGAAGGACTTGGCTTCATGCATGGCTGGTGGTAATGCTCCACCAGTCCTTTTTCAGTCTTGCTTTTGCATCCTCTTTCCATGTTCATCTTTTCTTCTTGCTGCCAGCTTGCAGGGAAATCTTGTGGTAGATAGGTGGCTCTACAAAGTCCCCCTTATTTTTAATCTTAAATTTGTTTTGTTTGTTTGTGGTTTTGTCACAGGATCTTTCCCAAAATCCAGCAAAAGGAGAAGAAAGATTTTTTTAAATATCTGGATTGCAGCTTTCTAAGAAAGCTAAGAACTTTTCTATTCCCTTTTGGTTCATCAAAGGACACTCATCAGCTTTCTGTTTCAACATGGAAAGTTATATCCTGTGATTTTATCTCCATAAACAAGCTGTTACACTTGGTAAGCAAGGATTGTAGGAGAGGTAATAACTTTCATTAGGCTGATTGATAGTCTGGAAAAAAGAACAGGCCAGCTTTCAGCACAGCAGCTCTTCCTTAACTGAGTTTCAGACCTTTAGTAAGGCAGTATTTTTAGCAAGAAAGTGACCCTGAGGCAAGCTGAATTCTGTTTTAGGCCATTTATTTCACTTCCACTTTCTCAGCTAAACTAATAAGCACATCCAACCTGCCTTTATTAACGAGATAAGCACTTCAGCAACAAGACTGATGGTTATCACTGCTGGGGAAGCCAGGCTACTCTCTTTATTTCTGGCCCCTTAAGCAACGTGGAAGCAATGCTTCTCTCCTTTTTGCTGCTGTGTGCTATTAAAACACGAAGACATGGACACTGCAGACCCGTTTTTGGCTCAGCAGCTCGGGGCGGGGGGGGGAGGAGTTTCCAAGGCGTGTTCAGCGCAGCAGGAGCCTTCACGCCCACGCTGAAACCGAAGTGGCAGGGAGGTGATGGTGGTGGGTGTGACAGCTGTAAGTGGCATTGTGCTGGAACCTCAGGGTGTGAAGATGCTCAGACACAGAAGGGCAGTGAAAGCTTGTAGTGATGCAAGATGGTCTACTGAGCCCAGGCGTTTTATGGCTTTTTTGGTAATTTAAGAGTGTTAGTGAGTTATTTTGGGTTGAATGGAAAGAAGGACTTAGGCATTCAAAGTAGAGTTGGAGCTGAACTGTAATAACTGGAAAATGCCTGCCCATTTCTGCAGGAGACACTCTGTTTCAGAGACATCTCAAAGGCTGATTGGAAAGTTTTGCATGGCTTATTTTTGCCAGAGCTCAGAAGCTTGGTTTTCCTTTTATTCAAGCTGGTCATAAATTGGACAAGGCACTTAGGCACATGGTGTGACAATGGAGTTGTCCTGTGCCTAAACAGGAGTTGGACTAGATGATCCTAATGGGTTCCTTCCAACTCTGGCTATTCTGTGATTCTGTTATCAGGATCCAGAAACTGGGCTTCTGTTATCTGCCAATCCTAAGGGACATAACCTGAAACCATATCACAACTATGCCATGGTGGAAATTCTGGTTGTATGACATGTATGTCTGTGGGCACAGGTGTTAAATTTGTTAGGGACAGGTTGCCAAATGAGGCTACTCTTCTCTGCTCCACTCATAGCAGCCACCTGACAGGTGGCAGCATTTTGTCATGCTTGGGAGACAGCCCCTGGCACTCTGTTGTGTGCTGGTGGGGTTCAAGCACCACCATGGAGTGATGTGCAGTAGGTTCCCCAAAAGTGACCCTTGTGTACAGTGTCTGAAAGTTTATATGTCTGCAGGCTGTTGTGGTTAACAGCATTACTTCTGAGTTCATAGAATGATAGGATCCTTTAGGTTGGAAGAGACCCTTAAGATTGAGTCCAGCTGTCAGCTCAACAACCCCAAGCCATGAAGCCATGCCACCCAGTGCCACATCTACACTGTCTGAGTTCCTCTCAGGTGCTCTGGTTTTAATGAACAAAGGACTGGCTGCCATAGTTCTTTTATTTATTTATTTATTTATTAAAAATACAGTTCCTTTTTTCCCTTTGTGGTGGTTGGTTGTTGGTTTTGCTTGTTTGTTTGTTTGTTTTGTTTTGGGTGGGGTGTTTAGTTTTTGTTGGGGTTATCTTTTTGTCTCATATAAAGGCCATGCAAAAGCAGGAGGATGTCTAGGGAGAGAAGTAAAATCATACCAAATGTAGTTTGTGCAGGGAAAACTGTACTCTTCCATTTGTGTGGCACAGTGTGAGTGCAACCTGACAGGCCAACAAATGCACCTCTTTTTCTCTTAACCCATCTGAAGTTTTCCTCTCTCCAGGCTGTGGATCTCAAGCAAGCAGATTTGTTTCCCTGCCACCCCAAGTCAACAGCTTTGCAGCAGTGTGATCCGATTGATCTGTGTCCTCAGGACATATTTGTGGGCTACTACAGATAGCTGTGGAATCAGTGTAACATTTGCTTATAAGTCTCATTTTCAGATGCTTAGTTCTCTGTGTTTGTCCTGGGAGAAGTGCCTAGGTTCAATTCTGGAGCTAGGCATTTAAGTGAAACAGGTAGTTAGGAGTTTCTCTCTGATTTTCCAGCTTTGGCACTGGCATTCTGCTTTTTAATGGACTGTGAGTTTCTTGCTCACTCCTAGATTTTTACAACCTTGCTGGGTGAAGCAGGAAAGAGAGTGGTAATTTGGGACTCATTTTTTGTTTGGTTTGTTTGGTTTGGTTTTGTTTTTAACCTGAAGAATGCTGTCATTAAATAAATAGCAGTTTTATGAACACACAACATGATCTGAGCAATATTATCTAGTTGAACTCATACTCTGAAGGCAGTTGCATTAGTTTTTTCTCTTCCACTCCATTTCTATCTATGATGATGACTAAGAAATGGAAGAAATGCTTCATGCTTTCCTCTTACTTCAAGAGATGAAACCTTTCTTCCAGGTGTAGTCATGTATGTTTCACTGGAAACACTGACACAGTAGAATACAGAACATGGGAACTGTAAAGAAGTGAAACATTAGGTGACAAAACTAGCAATGGAATTCATATGTTCAGATCAATCTAAGTGATGCAGTGCACCTTAAGAGTGGGAGAGGCTCTTGTGATGTTTTTTTGGTGTGTTTTCCTGTGTGTGTTTGCTTGTTTTGTGTGTGGTTGGTTGGTTTGTTTCCCCTGAAGGTTCTGTAAAAATGGGTGATCTCATCTGACATGTCAGCTTTTAATGCTTGTGAGTTTAAGTGTCTTCCATGAATTCATCTTGCACCCTGTGGAGGCTGCAAAAGAATAGCCCTTTTTAGCAGGATGGCAAAATTGTATTGAGGAAAAAAATACAGCAGGTTTGAAGACAATGCTCTGCTGAGACTCTTAATTGTTGTTTCATTGGCCTGCTGGGGATGCTTCAAATCACCTTCACACTGAAGAGAGAAACTAACACCCCTCCTTTTTGGAACCCCTTCAAAGGACCATCATCTGTAGCATAGTTTTACACTAAAGTTTTGACACCTGTGCAGCTAAATCTGAATCACAGGTCTGCTACCTACCTACTGCCTTTTCACCCCACATGGGTATCTGTTAAAAACAGTCACAAATAGAAAGGAAATAGAAGCTAAATTTTAATGACCAATGGTCCTGGCTGAGGACTTAACCAAGAGAAATACCCCATGCTCTGGTGAAGTGACATACAGATAGATTTCTTGGATTGAGTGTGACTGTTGCACAGAAGGAGTCCCAAAAGATTTAATGCTTCACAGATGGAGGTGTTGATTTATCCTTCAACAACAGTTTAGAATTTTTTGCAGCTTCTCTGCTTAGATAAACCAGTCAAGGAAGGAGCTTGCTACCTTATAACATATGGAGTTGTCAGTAGTTTTCATCTTTGAAGCTGCTATTAATATCTTTTGGGAAGAGAGTCACACAAAGAAGGCAGGAAAGAAGTAACATTAAGTAGGGACTGATTAAGGGGACATTAAGGGCCATATTAAGTGCTTCAGTGCAGGGAAGGGTAATTTTGAGCAGCTACATTATGGAAAACAAGACAAATGTTGCCATCACATCTTTTCTTTCACTAGGGTCCAACAACTCTCAGACCTTCAAGTTGCTCCCAGGGTTTGTTGGTGAACCTGGTGGCTTCAGTAACGTGGTTTAATAAATTAGTTGTTGCAGCAACCCTAGCAGTGATCCTCAGGAAGAGCTGCAGATGGGTAAAGTTCCATTTTGCTCCTGAGGAACCAGAGGGATGCAAAGAATCCCAAATCACCCAGAAGTTTCATGTCTCCTGCTGTTAGAGATGACATGGTGCTTCAGCATTTTCTCTATTTCTTTTTTCCTTCTTTTAACATTTTTCCCCTCCCCCCTACATTGGATAAGGAGCAAAACCCTTTCATCATTCTGCTGTTATATGAGGAGATGAAGAATTAGCTGAGTGGAAGATCCAAGTGGTCCAAATTAATGAAGCATTAGAGAAGTGAACAAGCTTGATGAATGTCATATGGATTTTGGCAGTTCAGCATAATGCCCTTGCCAGCAGACAATGTAACTGTCATGAAATTAACCCTGGGTGATCAAGTGTTTAAGAAATATTCTCTGGAAAAGTTGTTGAGGAACAAAAAGTCCCAGTGCAAGATCTTTGGCTGGTGCACATTGACAAAGTTCATAGATGTCACCTATGAGTTGCATAGCTATGCACTGATATGCACTGCAACTGTTTTGGCTTTATGCATGACTGTCTCTTGCACTGTATGAAAATAAAGCCCATCTAGCAATTTTTGCTTATGTGAGTGAGTAACTGGTCTCATTCACAGAATCACAGACTAGTTAAGGTTGGAAGGGACCTCTGGAAATCACCCAGTCCAACCCTGATATGCTAGGGCCTGGGTTACCAGCCCAAACTGATGATTGACTTCTTGATGAACTCTGTAATATAATGTTATATATATATTTCACTATAATAATTGAGTTTCTAATAACAATCACTAACATTACTTAAAGGTATCCCAAATTTAGAGTGGCTGGACAAGAAGGGTGTGACCACTGAGGCCTGAGCAGTAGGCCCTGAACTAAAGTTGGTCTTCCAGCCAAATGCTCATAATAGAAGTACTTAGTCATTATCTTCAGTAAAATATGCATGATCATTAACAAAAGATGTAACCTAGATATAATGTACTCACTAGTGTGCTAAAAAAGCACCTAACTCTCCACAGTTGTCCTAAGAATGTATTTGTGTTTTCTTCTTTATGTCATGAAACCAGGTGGTTGACCTTGTTTGGGAACAGGTAGTCAAAGCCAAGTAGGTAGAGAAGCTCCCTTGGTTCCTCCTTGAGCCCTGGCCAGGCTCTGTGTGGAGCCAACAAGGGCAATAAATCCAGATAGTTCTGCACTTGCAGAAATGCAAGTCATCTTGGCTTGCTGAGCTTGGTCATTCAGCCTTATAAAAGCTGGACCCTTCTTACAGTGACTTTGGAGACCTCACCTACAAGTGGATGCACTGCTTAGGATTCCCAGTTGCTGGGCACAGTTCTCCAGGATCCTCACTGTAACCAGGGTTCCCCAGCCACTGTAAATTTAATTAATTAATAAGTTTACCCTTGTTATCAGTGCTTGTGTCTGTTTTATTGACCCTGTCAATGGACAAGACAAACCCCTTTGCTAAAGTAGGGTGACCCAGAGCAGATTGCCCAGGATGACCTCCAGGTTGGTTTGGAATCTCTCCAGAGAAGGAGACTCCACAACCTCTCTCTGGGCAGCTTGGTGATTCATGGTGATGGATATTATTAGTTTAACTAAATTTGAACAAATTCTAAGAGGTTAACTCAAGAAGAAGAAAAAAAGAATGAAGATATTGTGAAAAGGTTGTATGGTACCTCTGCTGAATACTTAATATTTCTGGGCTGTATCCATCTGTGGCCAGCAGTTAGAGTACTGTAAAGCTACCAAACTCACTCACTTTGGTGTAATATATAAATACTGCCAGTTTTCATTTCAGGTGTTTATGACTTGTCAATAGCACTGGAATTTTGGGAGTGGATTTTTTTCCCCCTGCATATCTAGTAGACATCGGAAAGGAAAGCAATGACTAGAAGTGATTTTGAACCTTGCCTAGAGTCGGAACTGTGCTGATTAGCTGGGTTTTATTGCCATCTGCTGGCTGCTTGTTACAGTTCAGAAGTGGAGACTTCGCTGGTTTTTCATGTCACTTCAAAAAGAAAGCATAAAATCAGCAGCTGTGCAAGCATATATTTAGGAGATGCTCTGATATTATATATAATAATCCATCTCATGTATATATAATACCCTCTCAGTAGCAAACAAAGTGCTGTGCAGCACTGGGCTTCTGCAATTCTCTGGGTTTGTGGCATTAGGCTAAATCACAATTTTAGTGAGCATAAAATGAAAGACTCACAGAATGTCAGGGAAGGAAGATACTTCAGATATCAAAGTGCTCTTTGAATTAGTTCCTTTTTATACAAAGATATGTATATATATATATAGTATAGTGTTCCTGACACTCATCTTGCATTTCTACTTCAGTATGTTTGGTTGCTATGCTGTCAGCCACACATGAGTGCTAGCAACAGATGCTATTGGTCAATCTCACTGATATATTTGGGTGTTTTACTTTGTCATTTGGTTTCATACATGGTTGGGCTTTTATCAGAAATGTAAGTCCCAGTGTCATTAAAGGGCTCATCTTGAGGTTTCAGGTGTTGGTATAAAAAGATCTTTCAGGAGTTGAGATCAGCATCCTGATCAGGTTTTATGAAAGTGTACTTTAGACAGGGAGAGGAAAAGATGTTAATTTCAATAGAAACACAGGAAAAAGTTGTCTCCATTTCTCTGGACACTAACTTTTGCATGGAGATTTAACATAATATCTGATCAAAGACCAAGGAAAGCCTCCTAAAAATGGGAAGAGAAAAAAAGGAGAAGTGTCAAATCTAGATGACAGTTAAAAATCTGATCTGTGTAGGTTTAAGTTCCCCATGCCTGCCCTATGACAAGCATCTGTGTTTGGATATAAACTAAGTAGAAACTTCAACAGAAAGTATGGCTGGTGTTTAGTCTTGACAAATACAAACTCTTTCCCTTTTAGCAGCAGTAGAGCAAAGTGGTGTGAGAGGCTTCAGCTAGGGATGGAGCACTGGTAGTGCTGCTGGCAGTGCATCTTGAATGTGGGAGGTGGCCTGAAATGAATCAAAGCAACTTTTGTCTCATGGAAAAGGACCTGGGAATCTTGATTGACAACAGCTGAAGAGGAGTTAGCAGTATGCCTGGGTGGCCAAGAAGGCCAACAGCATCCTAGCTTGGAGCAGCACCAGTGTGGCCAGCAGGACTAGGGGACTTGACACTGGTAAGGCCACACCTTGAATCCTGGGTTCAGTTTGGAGCCCCCTGCTTCCCCCAGAAGGACATTGAGGTGTTGGAGCATGTCTAAAGAAGGGCCATGAAACTGGTGATGGGTCTAGAGCACAAGTCTAGTGAGGAGCAGCTAAGAGAATTGGGATTGTTTAGTCTGGGGAAAAGGAGGCTCAGGGGAGACCTCCTTATCCTCTACAAGGAGGTTGGAGCCAGGTGGGAGTTGGTCTCTTCTCCCAAGGAACAAGCAATAAGACAAAAGGAAATGGCCTCAAGTTGCACCAGGGGAGGTTTAGATAAGATACCAGGAAAAACTGGGGGAAAAAAAGAGTTGTTAGGCATTGGCCCAGGCTGCCCAGGGCAGTGGTGGAGTCACCATCCCTGGAGGGGTTTAAAAGACCTTTAGATGTGCTACTTAAGGACATGGTTTAGTGGTAACCTGGCAGTGTTAGCTTGATGGTTGGACTTGATAGTCTGAAAGGTCTCTTCCAACCAAAACAATTCCATGCTTCTGTGATTTTAAGACAGCCTTAGCTATCCTGGAAAATCATTTCCTCTTTGGCTATACTGCTGATGCCATGCCTACTGTCCTTGCTGTGCTCTTGCTTTGGCTTGTGATACTATTTTTACTGGGCTGTTCTCTCCTAGAGCTTACACTGAGGATGTGCAGGTTATCCTTCCTGCAAACTCTTGATTGTTATTTCTGCTGCTGTCCATACTGTTTGGAACTTTAAACCTCATTTGCTACAGTCTTTTTTTGTCCTCTAGACTGTCATCCTTGTCTCTTCATTCTATACTGGAAAAAAATAATCTACTATGCCTGGCAGTTATCAAATCCTTAACAAATACAGACCTTATACTCTAATCTGTCATTACCTGAGCAAAGAAACATTTGGAAGTAAGTGTCTTCTTCTTATTTTTTCTACAAACATGTTCTTTCCTTTCACAGAGAGCCACCAGAATGTTTGCTCTACCTTTCTCTCCTAAGAATTTCCTCTTCTGTCATCTCATTATAGTCACAAAGATGGTGTCAGAGGGTGTCTGTGTTTCTCCAAACAGTGTGAGCATCTCTTTTGAAACCTAGCCTTTCCCCCCTGCACCTTTTACAGAAAAGACAGTACTTTGTAACTTCCAAGGGCAACATCTTCAAGGCAGCCAGTTCAGCTGAGCAGGTGAAATCAGTGGCAGACAGATGTGGGACTATTGCCAGGACTGCCTCTGCCAGACTGGTTCCATGTAACTCTACTGTCCTCGCCGTGGCAGCTGGTGAGGCTGACCTGCACCTCAGGACTTATCTGCACAGGATGTTGTTGACCTGGCTCACCCTGATGCAAAACCTCCTTCTGTTGCCTGATGGAACACTTTTGGACTCCCATTGTTTTAACTTTTAGGGAAAGCTGAAAGGCTGTTGATGGATGTGGTCCTTTCCCATTTAGACAAAATGTGGTTCCTTTTCCTTTGGAAAAGGCAGAAATGTGCCAAATGCCCTTGCACTTCAGCTCTTACCTGGAATATGTCCTGCCCAAAACCAGGTGTGGCACTGAGTCCTTGCTGTGTCAGGTTGGAGAGTGAAGCTCCACGTTTCTGTCTCCAGGGGAGGAGTGAGTAATTGTAATGAGTCATTAGGGGAGAGAATAAAAGGGAGTCCTCTGAGATAAAAAACTGTCAGAGTAGATAGGGCAAAGGAAACACATGATGCAAGTCTTGGACCTGAGGCCTGAATTGACACAGTAACTTAAAAATAATTAGTCCATCACTGAGTATGGCAGCATATGTGATGCATAAAGCATTAATGTGTTCATTTACTTGTTGGTCCTTACTAGGAGGGGAGGTGTGTACCTCACAGCTCAGTAGTGCAGGTTTATGGTAGTGCCTTTCCTACCTCTTTTGGTGCCAAACCAGTACCCTGCAGCATGGTGAGATGCAGTGGCCCTGCTTGACCCTGATGGCCAGAAGAAACTTCCTGTGTGTGGCCAAAAACTCAGATAGCAACTTTATTAAAACTGGGTGCCTGAGGAAGCACTGCTGCCCTCCCAGGAAGGGGTGGTAGCCTGAAGCTGGGTGAGGAGGGGGAGTTTCAGTATGACTTTATCTACACCTCTGATTTTATGGTAGTGACAGCCTGAGATTGAAGAAAAGAAATTCCTTGAATAATCAGGGGTGCTATGAGAGATTTCTTCACTGTCACTCCTGTTGAAGGAACAGTTTTATTGAGAAATTGGTTTTGCTGTAGGTGACAAAAGTATCTACTCAGGATGTCAGCAAAGAGATCATATCAGGATTAAAGTGGCTTACATAATAATTTAATACCAATTAAGCTCTCTTTTTAAGATGAGAAATGATTAAAATACTGTCAGACTAAAATATTACTTGAAGCAAAGAAGCTTCCAGTGCTTGGCTCTCCAAAATGGCCAAGTATCCAGTATACTGTGGTGTCCTGGTTTGAGTTAGAACAGAACTCATTCTGCTCAGTGATTTCACTTTGCAGCTCAGTCTCTTCTCAGTGATGTCACTTTCTGAAGGTAACAGCATGTTCTCGCTGACACTGTCTGCTTCTAGCAGTGAGAACAAGTCATGTTCTTAGTAACAAGGGTTGGTGTGCAGACCAAGGTCACTACTAGATCTTTTACCCTATGTTGGGGTGCAGTAAGAGACAGCAACTGTGGGGAGGAGGGGGCAGGAGAGCTGACCCTAAATTAACCAGCAAGGGATTCCATCCCGTGGGCATCATAGTCAGGGTAAAGATGAGGGACATGAGAGACAAGCCTCTTCTTCAATGGCCAGTATCTGAGGAGAACTCTGTCCATTCTGCCTTTGGTCCTGATCCATATGTTCCTGATTCCCATTCCAGAATTCAACTGCTCAAATCAGTTCCCTTCTGCCATTGAGTTCAGTCTGGGACTTTCCCAGTGCAGCCACAGCATGAGTGGTAACAGTGACATCATTACCATCAGGGGGTTGGGTTCCTTATTGTTTTGGTATATATTTGCATATATTTAGTAGTATTATTATTATTTTCATTCAAGATGTTTTAGTTTTCTTTCCCAACTCCTAAGTTTCTCTCCCTTACTCCCTTTCTCCCTCCTCTGGGAAGGCAGAGGTGTTCATAAAGAGTGCCTGTCACTCACCTAGTGGCCAGCCCAGCCCTGACCCTTGACATGTGGTGTTATGGAAATCTGATTTACCACAAAGCATGGAATGAGAACCTTGATTGCAGGTCTTCTCCTAATGATCCTGTGAACTAAGTAGAACTACATTTCTTTGTAGTCATCAGATTCCATTAATGTTTTCCTTTCCCCTCCTTTTCCCCAAACCCCACATTTTGTCCAGTTTGCAGAAGCACATATAGGGCAAAGGCAGTCCTGTCTTTCCTGTCCTACTTGGGTTTATTCTGTTTATTATAGTAGATGCTCCAGTAGCTTTCTCATCTTAATATTCACTTAGTTCTCTAGAGGTATTTGATATGGAGAATGAAGTTAGATTTCTAGATTCTGTTATGAATAAAAAGAGGTGGTAGCCTTTCAGGACACCTTGAAGCATCTAAGGTAGATTTCTCAATAAGACACTGTAGTGAGAAATACCTAAATAAAAACCCAGAAGCCTACAATGTATACTATGAAAACCCCAAACAGTATAAGCTTTTCTGGCCTTCTAGATAGGTGAAAATGGGCAGTAAATTAGCTCACCATAAAACTTGGCAGATTTTTCCAGGCTATGACACTGCTGTTCAGCAATACCTTTGTCATATTAGGAACAGCAAAAGTAGAACATCAAGGTTTCTTGTCAGTGCTTCTTGTCCCTTTTCTTTTATGAGCTCTTAACTGCTGACTCCCAGTGGTGGGACCTGTGGCTGTAATGAAACATGTTTCTAAAGATCATTGTGTCCCTTGCATGGAAACCACAACAGAAAAGCAAAAGCAAATACCTGTGCTGGGACCTGTAATTCAAGTGAAAGATGTTTATTAAGCCCATTGTGTCCTTTGAATGGAAGGTGGACTCAAACACCTGTTTTATGAGCAAACAGTTCTAGATTGCATCAAAGCCCAAGGCATGCAACAATCTTTAGCTGCTCTTGTAGTCTGATGATTGCTGGGTTCTGTCTAAACAGTTTGTGCCTGTACATTGTTCCATTAAGAGCCAGTAACTACAAAGGCCAAAAATACTTCTTGTCCTCTCCATGGGCTTAGTTCTTTCTGCATGGGCTTTCTGAAACCATTTCAGCAATGGATTTCTCTCCTGCTGTGTAAAAGGCATCTCCTTTAGATTGGATATTGGGAAGAAATTCTTTACCCAGAGGGTGGTGAGGCACTGGAACAGGTTGCCCAGAGAAGGTGTGGCTGCCCCATCCCTGGCAGTGTTTAAGGCCAGGCTGGATGTGGCCCTGGGCAACCTGGTCTAGTGTGTGGCATCCCTGCCCATGGATATAGATGATCTGTAAGGTTCTTTCCAACCTGGGCCATTCTATGGATCTATGAATCCTTAATGATTCTTTCTCTGGCCAGCTTTCTTTCCTTCTGCTGAATCTTCAGCCACATGTTTCAATACATGTTACTAGCATCCTTTTGGTTGTGTACTCATCCTTGTTTTGATGGTCTGGCATAACTGTGCAGTTTTCTAAAATGGGGGAAAAAAGTGTCACAACAGGAAAAACTAGCATACAAAACCAAACCAGATTCTGCCTTTATTGGTCAAG
Organism: Galbula dea; assembly: GCA_013399015.1. Classification (NCBI taxonomy): domain Eukaryota; kingdom Metazoa; phylum Chordata; class Aves; order Piciformes; family Galbulidae; genus Galbula; species Galbula dea. Next base: position 90,501 of record VWZX01005093.1, read on the forward strand.
ATTATCCCTCCATTAAAAGGATAATTTTTGATGATGTAATGTAATAGGACCCCCCAAAAGTCTTATTTTTTTGACAATTTTATGTACTGGAGTCTTTACTTAAAATTGCATCTCTATTTTTACTACATCTATGGAAGTGAAGTACCCTGCTGACTTAAAACCAGTGTCATAGCTTGCTCTGAAATGAATGGTATAGATCACTGGTTTTTAAATACTCTGCCCCAAAGACCAATGCCTCAATAGCAGCTTAACTTGTACTACTATGAAGGAAATGTGGTTTTGCTGATTGGGTAGTGAGGTGGATTGTGAACTGGTTGAAGGCCAGAAGTCAGAGAGTCGTGGTCAATGGGATGGAGTCTAGTTGGAGGCCTGTGTCTAGTGGAGTCCCTCAGGGCTCAGTACTGGGACCGGTACTTTTCAATCTATTCATTAATGACCTGGCTGAGGGAACAGAGTGTGCTCTCAGCAAGTTTGCTGCTGACACTAAGCTGGGTGGAGTGGCTGACACACCAGAGGGTTGTGCTGCCATTCAGCCAGACTTAGACAGGCTGGAGAGTTGGGCAGGGAGACATGGAATGAGATTCAACAAGGGCAAGTGTGCTATTTTGCACCAGGAAAAGACCAATCCCATGTATGAGTATAGGTTGGGGGTTGAGCTGTTGGAGAGCAGTGAAGGGGAGAGGGACCTAGGGGTCCTGGTGGATGGAAGGATGAGCATGAGCCAGCAGTGTGTCCTTGTGGCCAGGAGGGCCAAGGGGATTCTGGATTGGATTAGAAAGGGTGTGGTTAGTAGGTGAAGAGAGGTTCTTCTCCCCCTTTACTCTGCAATGGTGAGACTGCATCTGGAGTCTTGTGTCCAGTTCTGGGCTCTTCACTTGAAGAAGGAGAAGAAACTGCTGGAAAGAGTCCAGCGCAGAGCCCACTAAGATGATGAAGGGGCTGGAACATCTTCTTGCTGAAGAAAGGCTGAGGGAGCTGGGTCTCTTGAGCTTGGAGAAGAGGAGAGTGAGGGGTGACCTCATCTATGCTTTTAAGTATGTCAGGAGGATGGGGTCAGGCTCTTCTAGGTGCAGCCCAGTGACAGGACAAGGGGCAATGGCTGTAAGTTGAAGCACAGGAGGTTCCAGGTGAAGACAAGAGCAAATGTTTTCTGAGTTGAGGTGCCAGAGCCCTGGCCCAGACTGCCCAGAGGGGTTGTGGAGTCTCCTTCTCTGGAGAGATTCAAAACCTGTCTGGACACACTTCTGTGTGCCCTGGTGTAGGGAATCCTGCCGTGGCAGGGGGGCTGGGCTAGATGATCTTTCCAGGTCCCTCCCAACCCCTAACATTCTGCGACTCTGTGAAGAAAACAGCAAGATGTTCATGTTTAAGTACCCACATTTGTAGGCATGTATATTTAATGCATGCAAAGCCTTTGTGCCTCTGTGTTTTGCCTTATGCTCAGCAGCAGTTGGGTAGCCAGTATCACAAAGGGAGATGTGAATCCTTCTGCAAAATGTGTCCCAGGGACAGTGTGTAATAATAGTGCTGCTATTTATGTACCAACAATGGTAAAAGCTCAGAGCACAATTCATTTAGTTAGGACTCAGGTATTTCATCCTACACAGGCTGTTCTCATTTGTCTCATTATCTGCTTCTGGAATGTTACAGGGATTATTGTTACCCATTTCTGCTTCATGATTTTTATGCACTTATTTGATTATGGGTCCAGACACCATGCCTACTGGAGTTACTTGGGTTTACTTCTGCTTTCAGACTGTGCTGCTTTTAAGCCTGATCTGAAGGCAATCTCTGAAGCCTTGATCCTGCAAGGTTGAGGAGCAGGCTAATGGTTGCTTTACCAAGCAAATGGTTTCTGAATAAGTTCTCCTGTCAGTTTGGGTTTGCTACCATTGTTTATGGCACACCTGTGTTGCTAAAATAACTGTTCTTTTGAATTTCTTGCAGTGGGATCTCTCCATAGTTCATGAATTAGGTATTGACTTAAATATAAAAATCTATATTGAATATAGGTTTTTTTTCCCATGACTATTTAGGTTCAATAAAAGATGATGTTTAGAACAGAAATTGCTGCCTCTGAGCCAGATGACAGGTAACTCTAGGGGTGTATTTTGAGAAGGTTCTTGGTTAGGGTTTGAATTGATCTTCAATTGCAGAATTACAGGATTATTTAGATGGGAAAAGACCTTTAAGATCATTGAGTCCAACCATTTTGCATGGAAAAAACAATAACAAAGAAATCTTTTTAAAGGCAGATGAGAGGGACCACAAAGGTCATACTAAATTAAACACTGTCTTAGTAGAGGAAGCTTAAGAAGAATTCCAGGATCAGGTTGCTGCTTGTCCTAATTAAGGTGTTGGATGTTACTTATATAAACATGATGTTTTTGCATCTCAGAACATTTCCAAATGCTTCCTTGGAATTATTGAAATGAATGAGCTGGAAGCCTGGTGGGGTTGTCTTTAGGTGGTAAGAACTTAAACATCCTTCTCCAGCAGCAAGACCTCACTGAGCAGGTCCTTGCAAAAGAACTGCAGCTGGCTGCTGAGTTTATCCATACTTAGAAGTCAAGGAAGAAAGGTGTAAGGAACACCTTACCACTGAGGGAATGAAGCTTCAGTACAGTCTGTAGCAACAGCATCAAACTTGCAGATCAGCTGTGATGGGAAGTGTGAGTCTGTATACTGCAAAAGAAGGCAGGAAAACAGAGCCCATTTTATTGCTAACCACAGTTCTCTTTTTGCTGTTATGCTTCTTTCATCTTCATTGAACCAAAAGCTCCTCAGAGGTAGAGGCTGTGATACATCTTATATGGATACAGCTCAGAGCTGAGAGTCCTGGTCTAGATGTGGGAAAGGGAGAAGGAGACATGCCTGGGTGTGTGTATGTGTTATTTTTATTTTACAGCTAACAAAGTTCAATAATTCATTCACCTGCCAGCCTGATTTTCCCTACAATGAGCACTGACATTGATTTTTCATCCCTGTTTATCTTTTTGTTTTGGTTGTAGTGTTTTCTCTCTAGATTGTCCCCTGGGATGCATTTCTGTCTCTACATATCTTTCCTGCTGTAGTATCATTTTCTGGGTGTTTTCACTTCACATTCCCTTTTCTCCTCTGTTTATTCCAGAGGTCCTATCTCCTGTGTGGTTTTTCTCCTCTGTCATCACAGTCCTTCTGTATTTTGTCTACTTTCACTTTCAACTTCATCTTTCCCTTCCCTCTTGTCTGAACACCATCTGAGCCTGTCTCTCTGCCCCTCACACATCTTCATCCTCCTCAGTATTTTCCCCACCTTTTTAATTGCCTTTTTACAGGACATGCCACTTGGTTTCACCACAGCTGCCTCCTCACCCTGATATGCTAAAGCTTGCAGCTTTTCCCTTGGCAGGAATAAGGCTCCAATTACCTGTTGCTGTGAGAGGAGGTTGCTTTTTGCTCCTTTTTGTTCACCTGTGTGTGAAAGGATTCAAGATTTGATGGGCTAGAAGAGTTAGTTCAATCCAATAACTTAGGAAGGGAGCCTGATTCCAGCTCCAGGAGGTAGTACATGGATAAAAGGATTTTTGGCTGCGAAGAAGAATGGCTCCTGACATAAGCAGGCAGGATAGACCATGTGGCAGACTGCATCTACATACATGACTTTTTCCTTTCCCCAGCCACCACTCCTTGTGTCTGAATACCACAAACTTTCATGTATAACCTCCAACTTACACATTATGCTTGTGCAGAAGCTGTTATAGAGTCACTCCTGGACTGAAATCTGGATCCAAATGTGGTGCACTGAGCTTGCATAAAAGAGACCTGGGATTTCTCCCCTCCTCTGTTTCTTTAGTAGGAAACAACCGCAGCCAGCTGTCCAGCCACAGTCTCTTCATCCATTTGATTACAGAGGCAGGTGCCATTCCTCCCTGACAACAAAGTTTGTGATGGGCATTGGTATTCAGGAACCATCTGTGCCACCAGCGAAAGTTCAGCAGAGGGCACCCAAATTACTAGGAGTTGGAGTCTTGGTTTCTTTCATGTAGAACAGGGTAGGTCATACTGATACCAAACACAGACACATACTGTTTCCCACAGGGCCAGACAAAGAGCCAAAGATATCAATTATGTACAAAATCAGTTAATTCTTTATTCCTGCCTTCAAGAGTTGAGGGGAGGTGGGATTGCAGTAGCCAACTGAGTGACAGTTCGTGCCTCCAACGTCTCCGAGGTGGCTCCTGTTCAAACCCTCCAAGCAAACTCCCATCCCTTATGGTGAAGGTCAGGGCTGACAAACACACCAACATGGTCTCTCTTGAAGAGGTCTGCTACAGGGCAGTTAATTTCTCTTAAGCTTCATAAAAAATTTGGTGCTTGTTGTGACAAAGTGCATCACCAGCCTGGTGTTTTCCTTTTTAATGAGTTGAAAGGAACTTTTTAGTTGTGTGGCATTTAAAGACTTAGATATAGTGTAAGCAGAATTTCAGTATAGCAGTATATCCTCCTAAGAATTATTCTCATTAGAGGCATTTTTAATCTTACAGTCCTGTGCTACAAATGGTTTTGAAATATTCATGATTTTACAATGAGCAAGTCCCTGTCTTTTGACTGCAGAGCTGGACTGCTGGGTTTCTACTTACAGTTTAAAAACAAAACAGTAACAGATTATTCAACTTCTACCATGAGCTCTTTGAAGTGTCAGTCTGGGTTTTTTTCTTAACATTGTAAGTTAAAATGCAGCCTCTTAGACTTCAGTCAAAACCAAACCTTGTGTATTACAAAATGGACTTTCAGTGCAATATTATTCCATGCCCCAAATTTCTAAGGGTAAGGTAACATATATATAAGATTAATTATCCCCTTAAGTGGTTTGGGTTCCAGTGGAGAGTCTGGATCAATCAGCTTTAATTACCAGTTGTCAATTAGCCAGTCAGCCTTTCAGAGAAACTTAAACACCTGCTCTCATCAACTTTTTCCTCTAACTTGAAGGGTCTAACAAACCTCATGGTTCTCATGGAATGTGTTTTATTTTAGCTGTAACCTTGTTAACTGCCAGTACATGATACTAGACATGGAAGTAAAGCCAGAATATGGTAGTTAAGAACTGCAAAGGAAATAAAAACTCCAAAGAACCTCAAATTCTGTATGTTGCAGATTAACTCTGACTAAGGAAATTGTTCCTTTATGACAGCAAGTGGTGTTAATGGAGAAGACTGGGAACAAAATGCATTTAATTTTCTTTCAAGGCTCTAGGTGGGAGATCTGTGTTTTCTTAGCAGTACAGATTTAAGTAAGGGAAAGTAGGGCAGTTAAGAGACCTAGCTGAAGAACCCAGAGCAATTTTGAAATGGTAGAGCTGCCCTCCACACAGTTCTTGGTATTGATCTCATTCAAGAGGGAAAGACTTTTAAGGCATTTATAGCATATTCAAAGCTGCTAAGCCAATTTGTAAGGCTCATGGATCATTTTCTTAAACAAGGTTGTAATTATAATCACAGACCCAAGAAAAAGAAAAGAAAGAATATTAAGAAGAAGGAAACTAGAAGATCCTAATTAAAATCTGTGGGAGGAGGAGAAAGGCTAGAGAAAAGTGTGAACAAATTGCTAGGCTTTCATAAGAATAAAATATTCATAAGAATAAAAATAGACCAGATTTGGAAACGAAGTAAGACAGTGCCATGCTGGACTGCAAATGTCAAACCCTTAGGAATATGCTAGACAAAGCAAAAACTGAGACTTCAGGGGAAGGTCTGGAGAAGGTATATGAAAAGTAGTTTAGAGAAGCAGCATGAAGAACTATACCCAGAGCCAAGAGCTGTGTGTTGGTGGAGGGCTGTGAGATCCACAGAAAACAGGAGCATTTGGCGAAAGCATGTAGACAGTTATTTCACAGGTACTGTCAATCCCTGAAGAAATGCAACTCCAGTGAAAAAGGCAGTACCTAAAATACAAATAAAGGAATGTTCTTTGTGGAAGTTGTCCTAAGATCAGCTAAGACAGTTAACCTGAATGTGAGTATCAGAATAGAGTCATAGAATTGTTTTGATTGGAAGAGACCTGTAAGATCAAGTCTAAACATTAACCCAGCATTGCCAAGTCACCACTAAACCATGCCCCTCAGCACCACATCTATGTGTTCTTTAAAGCTGTCCAGGGATGGTGGCTCCATCACTGCCCTGGGCAGCCAGGACCAGGGCTTCACAACCCTTTCTGGGAGGAGATTTTTCCTAATGTCCAATCTAAACCTCTCCTGGCACAACTTAAAATCATAGAATTGTCAGAGTTGGAAGGGACCTTAAAGATCATCCAGTTCCAACACCCCTGCCTGGAAGGGACACCTCCCACTAGATCAGGTTGCCCACAGCCACATCAAGTCTTGTCTTAAAAGCTTCCAAGGATGAGGCTTCCACGACCTCTCTGGGCAACCTGTTCCAGTGTCTCACCACCCTATCAGTGAAGAACTTCCTCCTAATGTCTAATCTAAATCTACCCTCCTCTAGCTTGCATCCATTTTTCCTAGTCCCATCACTACCTGACCTCCTCAAAAGTCCCTCCCCAGCTTTCTTGTAGCCCCCTTCAGATACTGGAAGGCCACCAGAAGGTCTCCTNGCCAGGGAAGATACTGAACAAGACTGGCCCCAGTACTGATCCTTGAGGCTGTTTCCTCTTGTCCTGTCACTTGTTCCCTGAGAGAAGAGACCAACCACAAGCTAACTCCAACCTCCTTTCAGGGTGTTATAGAGAGTGAGAAGGTCTCCCCTCAGCCTCCATTTCTCCTGGCTAACCAACCCCAGGTCCCACAACTGCTTCTCACATGACTTGTGCTCCAGACCCATCACCAGTTTCATGGCCCTTCTTTAGACATGCTCCAGCACCTTGGTGTCCTTCTTGGAATGAAGTCCCCAGGCTGAACTGAATATTTGAGGTGTGGCATCACCAGTGTCCAGTCCAGTGGGACAATCTCTGCTCTAGTCCTTCTAGCCACATGAGTGCTGATCCAAGCTAGAATGCCTGTATCACCCTTATTATTCATAAGTTGGGTATTCCAGGGGGATTGGGCATTACTGAGGGGTTGGGCTAGATGACCTTTAAAGGTCCCTTCCCACTCAACACATTCTATGATTCTATGACTGATATAGAAATTAATTTCATAGCTGAAGATTCAAGAAAAGGCTGCTACAAGAAACATGTCAAAAGCAAAAAGATGAAGTTAAGATCACACAAAAGGAAAGTTGCTTATAGCATAAATCCATCAAAACTGTATATAAAAATGTTACAAGTCTTGACAATTTTGCACTGTTCCATGGAAGAGAGTAGCTGAATCTAAGGAAGCTGGACACTAAGTTTTCCTGTAAGTCAATAATTCTCACGCAGAGTTTGGGAAGATGGCTATATCTCAAAGTGAAAGAAGGTGTAGGCATGGGAAAGGAGAAGCTAATTTTGCAGCAAGGATGAGAAATCTATTTTAATATTACTGAAAGACTTTGTCTTATTTTCTTGATTGCATGACAAAGAAAAGGTAAAACAATGACTGCATGTGGTTTGCAAACAATGCATGCAGAGGTTTTAACACTGAGCCTGAAATTCTTGTAGTGTTCTGTAGGTTTGGGTCATTGAAAGTTGGTTCTGGAATGTAACTAGTGAAATTTAAAAATGCAGCATTAGATTATTAAGGTGTTAAATGTATTTTCATAGGTATCAAAGTGATACTAGCTAGCCTTGGATGTCACCTACAATATTCATAGAATCACAGAATCTTAGAATTGTCAGAGTTGGAAGGGACCTTAAAGATCATCTAGTTCCAACTCCCCTGCCTGGCTTATTAAGAGACAATACTCTACAGCTCTTGGTTTGTTAGTGATTTTAGGTGTTTTGTAAGAAGGTATTTATTTCAAGCATGCTTCCTAGAGTTCAGGTTGTGCACTGCCTAATTGTGCTACGGGAAGTGGTGACACACTTACTTGCAAAGGTCCAACATAGCCAGATTTTTGTTTCATCTTAATGAATAGCGCGGCAGCATCATTTAAAAGGGTCTTCATCAACTCAAATTTGGGTAACTGAAAAGCTTTGAACAGAACTACTTGACCTATTTTTATTTGGAGTATTTTGCCATTAAAAATGTAAGGCTCTTGTTCTCACAGGACAAGACCTAGAGCTTTTGTAACTGTGAATTGCAGAAGAGCATATAAAGGAGGCGAAAAAGGTCAGGATGTCTCATGAAGTTGCTGCTTCTTCAAAAGGGATAGTAAACCAAAGTAAGGGAAGTCAATGGTGTTTGCAGCTCCTTCTACAAAAAGAAAGGGGAGAAAAGAGTTGCAAACTGGACCTGTTGAGTTCTCAAGGTACAACCAGGCAAGGAAAAGTCATTAATTGCTACAACATTGTTTATAAGTACTAAGGTAAGTAAGGAAAAAGAGATAGTCATAGTCCTGAAATAGTCATACCTTAAGTTTCTTTTCCTAGCTAGCTGACTCCCACTTTCTCTCTCAGGCTATCTAACTTCTTTCTTCTGAGAAACTGACCTCTGCTTTGTCTAGTTTCTCTCCTGTAGGAGCCTGGCCTTTGTGGCCTATAATGACATACCACAATAATGGATATGTTTATTCAAAATAAATACTATTCTGCTTTCTGAAAGCTGCATTTGCTCTCCTTAAAAGGGGAAGTATGTGACTGTGCTTTGGAGTCATCTCACCTAACATCAAACCAGTTAACCAACTACAGATCAGATGATCAATGGCCAACCTGTTGACTTGTTGTTGTAATTTCATGGAGAAAGACATATTTTCATTCAACCTTACAACCAGGAGAAGCAGTGCATCCCTTCTTGATGATTCCTGCCTCTCCCCGCTGATGATGTTGGGTGCCTATGACAGCTGATTTGGGCAGTGTAATTAATGCTCAGGTGAGTGAAGCAGGGTGCACTGAATCCTACTCTAAGCTAACATCTGGTCTCCAAAAGACTGGATGAAATGACTCTGTTGAGGTTCCTTGGTCAAGAAGTTGGCTGAGGAAGAGGAGAGGTTGATTCTTAGTGTGAGAAAGGTGTTAACAGGCTCCGATATAATGACCTCAAGGGTCATAAAATCATAGACTGGTTGGGGTTGGAAGGGACCCTTCAAGGTCATGTAGTCTAACCCCTCTGTGGTCAGCAGGGACATCTTCAATTAGGTCAGGTTACTCACAGCCCCAAACAACCTGACCTGACCTGGAATGGTTCCAGGGATGGGACATCTCCCACCTCTCTGGGCAATCTGAGCCAGTGTCTCACTACCCTCACCATAAAAAAAATCTTCTTTATGTCTAGTCTAAATCTGTTTTAGTTTACAACTATAATCTCCTGTTCTAACAGGCCTTGCTAAAAATCTGTCCCTATCTTTCTTCTGGACACCTTTAAGTACTGAAACACCACAAGAAGATCTCCTTGGAGCCCTCTGTTCTCCAGGCTCAACAATCCCAACTCTCTCAGCCTGTCCTTCACAGCAGAGGGATTCCAACCCACAGATGTTTTTTGTGTCCTCCTCTGGACCCACTCCACCAGGTCCATGTCTCTCCTACGCTGAGGACTCCAGAACTAGACCCAGCACTGCAGATGAGGTCTCCCCAAAGCAGAGCAGATGGGCAGCATCACCCCCTTTGACAAGCAGAACCATATTCCTCAGAAAAGAAAATCTATTTTCCAACCAATTGCATTTAGCAGCTCATTGAAGAGGACACTATTCAGCTTATTGCCCATATCCATGTAGTAAGTGTCACTGGGTGGGGGCTTCCACTCTTTGCAAGAGTAAACTTCCTCAAAAATACCTTAAGAGGTTGTAGTAATTTGCAGTACTGCAGCTTATTGGGTGCAGAATACTCTAGGTACATTTCATCCTCAGTGCCCCAATCCTCACATTTTCCCTGTAATTGTTTTTCATGTGGTAATTGGAAGTAACTAGAACATTGTCTGAGGGTGTTTCTCTTTCTGTTGCTGTTCCTGGATATTTTACATCTGAAGTTCTTGATGCATCATTTAAAACATATACCAACTGCTTTGGGGTAAGCTCCTGGGTTTAAAAGTAAATTACAGTAAATCACAAATAATTGGTATTCAGCACTCAAATAGCAATTTCACACTATGGCTTATCCCTGTGACACTTCTCCCTAAGGGTCTTGAGTACCTCAGAATATTTATCCCATCAAGTTAATGCAAACTATTTAAAATTACTCCTTTTGTAGCTATTATTAAGTGTTGTGACATGCTATGATTTTTTTTTTCCCTCTGCTTTTCTCTCTCTTTTTTTTTTTTCTTTTAATATTTCCCATGGGAACTGAACAGTCAGAAGTCCCTTGGAGCTTAAGAAAGGCTGGATTTTAATGAACTGCCCAGAGAATAGCTGTCTGTGCTCAAGTGGAGTTAATAGGGTTTCAACGACAACCCTACAATGCCCTGAAACAAGGGGGTGTTGGAGTCTGAAGGGATTTTGCAGGATTGTACCTCAATCTGATTTTGAAAATTCATTTTCAAACTTTCCCATCTTATGGCTGTACATCTTTAATGAATTATTTCTTTTTAGTCTTACATCTTTGGCTTCAGGATCTCTGAAGATCATCTAATCCAACCCCCCTGCCTAAAGCAGGGTCACCCACAGCAGGTGGTCCAGATCACCTCCAGGTGCCTTTAGAATCTCTCCAGAGTAGGAGACTCCACAGCTTGGGCCAGGGCTCTGACTCCCTCCCAGCAAAGAAGTTTCTCCTCTTGTTTAAGTGGAAACTTCTGGTTCCAGTTGGTGCACAGTGCCCCATGGACTGCCCCTGGGCACCACTGAGGAAAGCCTGGCCCCAGCCTCTTGCCCCCCGCCTTGAGCTCTCGTTCAGCATTGAGCAGCTCCCCTCTGGGGATGCTCTTCTCCAGGCTAAGCAGCCCCAGGGCTCTCAGCCTTTCCTCCTCCCAGAGATGCTCCAGTCCCCTCAGCATTTTGGGAGGCTCTGCTGGACTCTCTCCAGTTGTTCCTTGTCTGTCCATGAACCGGGGTGCCCAGAACTGGATCGAGGACTCCAGCTGTGTCCTGAGTAGGGCAGAGTAGAGTGGTAAGTAGGAGAACCTCTTCTTGACCTCCTGGCCACAGTCTTCTTGATGTACCTCAGGAGACCATTGGCCTTTTTGGCCATGAGGACACATTGCTGCCTCATGATAAATTTGCTGTCTACCAGGACTCCCAGGTCCTTCTCTGTCGAGAAGCTTTGCAGCATGTCTATCCCTAACCTGCTTGTATTGGTCCATGGAGTTATTTCTCCCCAGGTGCAGGACCCAACACATGCCTTTGCTGAACTTCATGATGTTCCTCTCCCCTGACTCTTAGTCTGTCCAAGTCTTACTGAATGACAACAGAGCCTGATGGGGTGTCAGCCTTTCATCCTAGTTTGGTATCACAGAATCACAGAATGTTAGGAGTTGGTATCATCAGACATGAAATTGATATCAACACACGTCTGTTTTCTGAGAAGATAAAGAACATCTCCCCATATCCACCTGCATACCTGTCTTCTGCCAACCCTCATCATCCCCAAACCTCAGCAGTATCTTGACAGTACTCCTTTGTATATAATCATCATTCTTTCAGATTTATTTGAAACAAAAAGCCTGGATACTGTCAAGATCCTGAGACTTCCAGAGGGTGCTCTTTCGATTTGTTTTGTTTTCTGGGGCATCTGTTACTAATACAGAGTCTTTGTCACTTGCTTCCATTTTCTGATCAATATATACTAGCTATGAATTCTCTTATCTGCAAACTTACTTTACATACTGCAGTCTTTTCTTTTCTTTCACCTGCTTTAGAATCATAGAATCACAGAATGGCCCAGGTTGGAAGGGACCTTAAAAATCATCTAGTTCCAATCTCCCTGCCATGGGCAGGGAAGCCAATCACTAGACCAGGTTGCCTAGGGCAACATTCAACCTGGCCTTGAACACTGCCAGGGATGGGGCAGCCACAACCTCTCTGGGCAACCTGTTCCAGTGTCTCACCACCCTCTGGGTAAAGAACCTCCTTCTGATTTCTAGTCCAAATTTCCCCTCCTTCAGCTTGTATCCATTCCCCTGTGTCCTGTTACAATCTGACCAGCTGAAAAGTCTCTCCCTTTCTATCTTGTAATCAACCTTTAAGTACTGAAACGCCGCTAGAAGGTCCTCTCGAAGCCTTCTCTTCTCTGGGCTAAGAATGATAAGAACAATAAGAACTGTCTCCTTCATCCAGCATAGCTCTCTAACTGTGTTACTTGTTTGCTTTTCTATCTTATTATTATTATATTATTATTTCTATATCTGCCATTATTTCTGAAGTATGGCAAATGACTCTTAACGGAGTTAATGGTGACACAGTGTGTAGTCAGCTGTGGCTGCAGGTTTATTTTTCATGGGCTCAATGTCACTGTTAATAAAGTAAAAAAGAAGTCATTGTCCTGTTATTTCTCTCCCCCATATTTCATCCCCATCTAAAGACCTCCTTACTGGTGGTAAACAAAGAACCGTTCACCGTGGTGAGGACTCTCCACAACCGCCTGTGCTCTCTGACAGCTCTGAAGATGAAAGGTCCCCACTGGCACTTACTGTAGTTGTGGCTGATCAAATTCTGCATCTGCCTGTTTTCCTTTGCTGCTCGGTGGGATGGTGGCTGCATACCTTGTGTCGCCAGCCCATACCACCAGGGAGCTCTGGCACCTTTCCAGCATCTTCGGCATTTCTATAATGTTCCGCCGCAGGAGTTCGTCTTTCATCTACAGCTCAGGCACTTTCTTCTTGCAACCCTACAAGATTATCTGCTACTATTGGTGACAGACCTTGAATCTCTTTTTCTCAGATTAAAGTCTGTAAAGGGATTTGTTTTGAAACATTGTTGCCTGTTTCAATGTGGTAACTCTCATGCTTTTTAGGAGCGGGAGACATGGGTTGAGAAGCGGCTTCCAAACAGTCTGGTGGCAAAGGTGGTGGCCATCCCTGCTGGTTGAGAATATATAGCTTCATATTCAATTCATATTTTGATTCCTGAAACCACTAACTAACTAACTCACTAATGACATAGACAAAAAATGTTTACAAAAAATGGAAGCTGTGCCCTGTGACTTGGGAATCGTTGAATCTTAGAGTGATTTGGGCTGGAAGGGGCCTTAAAGATCATCTAGTTCAAATCCCCCTGCCATGGGCAGAGACACTCCACACTAGACCAAGTTGCTCAAGACTTCATCCAACATGGTTTTGAACGTTGCCAGCATGGGATGTTCACAACTTTTCTGGCCAACCTGTTCCAATATCGCGCCACCCTCTGAGTAAAGAATTTCTTCCTACTATCTAATCTAACCCTAGCCTCTCCCAGTTACAAACCATTACCCCTTGTCCTATCACTACACTTGGTGATAAAAGAGTTCCTCCTCCTCTTTCCTGCAAGTACAGAAAGGTTTCAAGAAGGTCTCCCCAGAGCCTTCTCTTCTTCAGGCTGAACAGCCCCAACTCTCTCAGCCTGTCCTCACGGCAGAGGGGTTCCACCCTCAGATAGTTTTGGTAGTCCTTCTCTGGACCTGCTGAAGCAGGTCCATGTCTTTTTTATGCTAGGGGCCCTGGAGCTGAACACAGTGCTCCAGGCAGGGTCTCACCAGGGTGTCTCAGGTTTCCATTTCTTTTTTTTTTTCAACAGGTGTTTTTTTACAGCCACATGTGGGTAAGGTGTCAGTGGGCAGGATTGGACATTGATATCTTGACCTTGCCTTTAAGAGCTTTATTTGTGTTATCACCATGCAACACACTCTAACCTGGTCGTCAGGAATGCAGTGCATGCAATTGATTCCATAAAAAATCAGAAATGTAAAGGCAAAGCACTATATTAATTTGTTAAGTCTTGTTTAGAAGAATATATGTGTAGAATACTACCAAAAAAACCCAACAAACCACTGCCAGCCTCATGTAAGGAGTTGAACTGGTTAGCAAGAAAAATAAGATCTGTTTTTAAAACCTATTTTATATTTTGACTGTTTTCCTCCCCCAAAGTTATGCTTTCAAGTTGTTAAAAGAAGCCACTAGTAGTAGTTTCAGTCAAAGGATTTCAGACTGCTGCTGAGTAAGTAAATACAAAGAAAAACCACTCTCTTTATGCTTGTTATATTAGTATATATATATATATGTTATGCTTATATATTTCATATATAACTTCTACTACTTCTAAGAAAAATAGCACTTTAACCCTTAACTTTATGCCTAGTTTGTTTATTACATTACTTGTGAGCTTCCATTAGCTCAGAAAGCTAGCTGGTGTTCGTAGTCTTTGAAACTCAGACTGCACCATGACAAGCTGCTTCATATTCCACCAGAGCTTCCTTTCACTGAGCTGGCTAAAACCATGAAGAACAGCCTTTATTTTGACACAGGGAACTGGGAGCACGATTTCATGTCTGTTTTATCCAGCAGTAAATATCTTATTTTTACAGCTTCCAGCTGACATGAGCTTTGCACATCTCCTGACTTAGTCTGGTGGGACCTTGCATGTGAAACCAGATGGAAAACTTGCTACTCAAGGACCACAAAGCTCCTGGGTTAAATCTGCATGACACAGAGTGCAACCTGGCATAGACAGAATTCAAGTTCAATCACCAGCAGCAAAACCCATCCCTACATTCAATCAGGGCCAAGAGGGTCTGTGATGAAACACTCCATGATCACAATGATGCAGGTTTATTTTGCCATAATATCAACTTTTTCCCCCCCCTTCCTTAGTCCCTTAGAGACCTTTCAGTATTCATTATCCCTTCTTTACTCATAAATCACAAAAGGCTTTCAGAAGATCAGACCTACAAGGAAACTTTTAGCTCCCTCTTGAGTTTGATTGTATTGTAGTTTGAGATCAATGATGGGATCTTGCTTTGAACTCCTGCAGTAAATAATCCTGAAGAAAAAGATAATAAAAAAAAGATCTCACTGTAATTAGGCTTTTGCTTACCCATAACATTGATTGCAGGATTAGGGCTCAATCTAGCAATTTATTGAGTACTTATGCAAGTTGTTGAGCACTCTGAGCTCCCACAGATGTCAGATGGATTTGAATACTGATGGCTGAATTAAATGCCACAAGAACATGAAAATTAGGGTTTATAAGCCACTCTTTGGTCTTATTACCAGTGGTGGTTATTGCCACTTATCATACTGAGTATTTCTTTAACCTGAAATTGCCACCAAACCCACAGATAGATTTAGATCTGGCATTATGGTGAAAATCATTATCTTATGAAAAGCTTTGTAAACTACCCATGCAACTCCCTTCTGATGGAAAAACAAAGTAATTAGGTAAGTTATTTCTTAATTCTGGAACAAAACTGCTGTCTCTAAAAGCTGATGAAGAAGACACTTCAGCAACTTGTCATGGATCTTGTGATGAAAGATTATTTAGTGGTGAAAAATGTTAAGTGTACTTGAAAACAGATTATACAAATAGGTATATGCATGTATTGTTTCATTTTAAAGAGAAAGAAATAGCAATTCCAGATTGTTATAGTGATTCCTTTATGTTTGGGGGTTTTTTTGGTTTGTTTCTTTTGGAAAAAAAGGCTTTTATTTAAAATTTTCAATTGGTTGAGCTCAGGCATGCTAACTCTCTTCATAAGGAAAACAGACATTTTGAACCTGAATCCTAAAGCCAATCTATGTAAACACCTACCCTGAATTTTGACTTGTTTACTTTTTAAGTGGTGACTGCAGCTAGGATAGTTTGAGGCTTGTTTGGTAGTTCAGCCCAGGAAGGAGAGATAGGAAAGGAGCAAAAGAAAGAAATATTTGACAATGTTCATTGTAGTTTCTTTGACTGAAGTCTAAAAGGTGAGACTTCTGGAGTATTTTATTAGATGCCATGATAAACAATCTCTGGCAGAGATGAACTAGCAGAAACCAGATGGAGGGAACAAGTAAACAGAAAAGAAATAATCTCAAACTTTGATACTGCAGAATTTCAGCCTGACATTCCCAAGAGCCCATGAGAGCAAACCTTCCATCACCCTCTCCCCACCCATCACTGATTGACAGCACTTTCATACATCTTATTCATGAATTACGAGCTGAAATATATTGGGCTGTGACACTTGAGCAGATGCAAATTAGCAGAGTGTGGTGGAGGTTCATTGCACTGGGATCATTTTTAGGATCTGGCTTGCTTTGTAGCTAGACTTCAGTAAA
>VWZX01005094.1:0-69014 GCA_013399015.1 Galbula dea
GGAACTTTCTGCTGCCTGCAGGTCACTGTGATTGTCACCTTTGGCATCTTAAAAACCAAGATGACGTGTACCTGGCATTCATTAATTTGGGCTCTGTTTTCTCCCTAATTGCTTCAGAGCTGTAACCATCCCAGCTGAGAGGAGGCCTGCACTCAGGCTCCAGAGAACCTACAGTTAAGGCTTGAGATGAAGCGATAACACACCAAACAAATCCCCACTATTGGGTTTCTCCTTCCCAGGAGGGAGAAAGAAAAAGGTAACGTCAGCCATACATTTAAGAATCGAGCATCCTGCCTTTTTCATAACACTATAGCAACCAATGGGGCTATTAGAAAGAGTGGATTAGGTCTGCAGATGAGGCAGGAGCAGAAGGAGCTGGTAGACAACCAAACTAAGACCCTTTCTTGCATGAAAATGGCCAGCAGAACCCCAGTGAAGCAAGCAGGGGATCAGAGCAGCATGCTCTCCCAAAACACCACCAGAGCAAGGAGAGAGGCTTGTCCTGCAGCCCTGTGTCTGGTTGCACAGCAAAGGCTGGGAGCTGGGGCTGCAACTGCAAACCCCTCTCACGCTGCCTATGTGTGGGAGCATGAATCTGAGGGGGGAAAAAAGATGGAGCTTCAAAGTCACAGGTTCACCTCAGCAGCTGGAACGTGCTGGAATGCGTCCAGAGAAGGACCATGGAATGATGGAGCACCTCTCCTATGAGGACAGGCTGAGAGAGTTGGGGTTGTTCAGGCTGGAGAAGGCTCTAGGGAGACCTTGTGGCCTTCCAGTATCTGAAGGGGGCCTAAAAGAAAGCTGGGGAGGGACTGTTTAGGAGGTCAGGTGGGGATAGGACTAGGGGGAATGGATGCAAACTAGAGGAGGGGAGATTTAGATTGGCTAAGAGGAGGAAGTTCTTCACTGTGAGGGTGGGGAGACACTGGAACAGGTTGCCCAGAGAGGCTGTGGAAGCTCCAGCCCTGGAAGCTTTGAAGGCCAGGCTGACCTCCTAAAAAGCCCCTCCCCAGTTTTCTTGCAGGCCCCCTTCAGATACTGGAAGGCCACAAGAAAGTCTCCTGGGAGCCTTCTCTTCTCCAGCCTGAACAACCCCAACTCTCTCAGTCTGTCCTCGTAGCAGAGGTGCTCCAGGCCTCTGATCACTCCATGGCCCTTCTCTGGACTCACTCCAGCACTTCCATATCCCTCTTGGACTAGGGAGGAACAGCAGGGTGGAAGCTCACTGGGGATGGGGACATTGCCCCCACCACTCAGGAGATATGCTGAAGATAGGACACCAAACAAGTTCCAAATTTCATCAGACAAACCAGTGAAGCAGCTGAATGCTTCACGAATGTCCACACATACACACACACACACAAAAACCCCAAACCCCTTGTTTTTCCAAATGATATGTTTTCAGTTCTGGGTTCCAAAAGAGGGGTCTGTATGAAAGCTGACTTTGTCTTTCTCAAATGATGTCATCTTTTCATTAGAGTAGAAACCCAAACAAATAGCTTAGAAAGAGCACATCTGAGCTGGAACTAAATGTTTCATCACCTCTGACCCAGCAGTCTCCAACTGTAGGTTTTATTGCCCTTTTTTTGTTGTTGTTTTTTGGGCTTTGCTTGTTTTCAGAAGACAGAAACAATAACAAAAGCAAGTACTGCTGCATTTTCAGGCACCCATGATCCTCCTCCTTTTGCCAACCCTGCAGCTCCCTTCCCACAGGGCTGGGCCAGGGTGCTGTACTCCTGACTGCTCTGCCTCCTGAAGAACTCATCTTGCTGTTCACAGCCACCATAAATCAAGTTCCTCAACAACTCTCACTTCACAGACTTGACTTCAGACCACCCTGCATAGACAAGTGGGAGAGCCAGAGAGAACATGGACCATTCCCTGAAGGCACTGCAGTGCCTGAGCCATCAGGAAGCACAGTTCAGCCCAGACACCACCAGGGTTAGAGGTGAATCCTCTCCTGAGTGTCCATTAAAAAGATACCCCATAACATGTGATACCTTACACTAACCACAACAACTAACTCACCTCCTTAACTCAGATGCTGCTGCACTGATTTCAGGTTGTAAGTCCAGGCTGGTTCTCTCTCTCCATCACTTACCATTGAATTCCTTATTCAATTCCTTATTTCTTTACTCCCAGGGAGAGAAAAGATACTCAGAGTAGGATTAGAGGAGGCAAACCCCTGGTTGTCTTTGTGCCTGTCCTCACCAGCATTCAGGAGTGGCCTTTGCTGTGTTACAGGCAGAGGTGTCAAGTATTTCAAGTATCCTGGTCTTCCACATGCTCACTTGGTTTCAGTCTGTTCCCACAATGAATGCAATTCCAAAGAGTGAAATCACACATCTTAGCTGGAGGACAACAGGTATCCTCAGCATTGCCCCTGGTCCCCTCTCCACCAACCCCTCTGAGGTGCAGATTTATCAAGCTGCATTCTTAGAATAGCCAACAGGATTCAGTTAATAAACTTCAATAAACCTCCCTATTAAATTCCTCTCAAATAGGTTTGTTGTCACTTGCAGCATCTAATCTATTCATTGAGAAGCTATTAATACTGACTGCAGTGAAATGGAGTTTCAGCAAATGAGGTTGTTAAGCTCTGGGCCATCTTCTGCCAAATGAAACACACTGTGCTTTTATGCAGAGACAGAGGAGGCAAAGGATTTCTTTACCCTTTTTTGCCTTCCTTTCTTCTGCAATGATTTCTGATGAGAAACCTCTGCTGGATTGTAATCTGCAAGTGGTGGTCAGAGGACACAACTAGTCTACACCAACTGCAAAGTATCTGCTCACTGGAACAGGCTGCCCAGGGCAGTGGTGGAGTCACCAACCCTGGGTTGTGGGAGGAGAGGATTCAAAGAACATCTAGATGTGGTGTTTAGTGGCACAGTGGTGATAGGTTGCTGGTTGGACTCGATGTTCTCAGAGGTCTCTTCCAACCTTCATGATTCTGAGACTGTGTGAAGTGCAGAAACCTTGTCCCAGGATGGGCCATTAGTTTTTACCATCACCTCCAACCCCTTCCAAGGGTTTATACCTCATGCTACCTCAACCATACAAGCAATTATCCCTAAATTGTTCCTGCTTATGCTTACTCCTCCCTAGACCTGAGCTCCTACCCAAGATGTGCAGAGAGCCCTGACTGTGGTGGGAATTTGACCACACTTAGTGTAATCTGGATAAGCAGCCATGCTTGCTTCCTGCCTCCTTCCCAGCCATCATATTAAGATTGCTCCACAGCAATACTCTGCTGGCTCTAATACTCCCCAAAGCCTGCTCTGGTTTCAGAAATTGCCATGCCCTTACTTTTCCTCTTTAAATTTGATCCACCTAATGACTGAACTTCCAATTATATGGCTGTCAATCCTAAAATCCCAGCCAGTCTGTAATATCTCCCAGAGGAGGAATGTCCACGTCACTCACCCAAATCACTGCCACCAATCTCAGCTCTAACTCCCTCCCAGGCAGCAGAGAAGCAAAGGCAAACAGGAGACAGGCAACAGTGGGGCTTCATTTGGCACACAGGCGGAAAGAGGAGCTCAAATACCCCCCAGTTTTGAGCCTTGATGCAGAAAATCATCATTTTCCTGGCACTAAAATGGACAGCTGATGGAAAAGGGAAAGCAGAAAAAGGAGGAAAAGGCAGAGGCAATTTGCTAGGCCAAAAGGATGCTGAGTTTCCCTTGAAACAGAAAAGCCTCTGCTGCTGTCATCTACCTGGAATTTCTTCCTGCTTCAGCTGGGGTTATCAGGACAGGTCACTCTGCGGCCAGAGGCTGACATTTAGCCAAACCAGCAGCTGCTTAACAGGGTTGCAGAGACTGATGGCTGGCAAACAGCAACCCTCTTGGGATGGCTCCCTCCAAACACACCCTCCAGCAGGGCACCTGTCCAGGGGAAAAAGAGAGGGAAGAGGGAAGAGGGAAGAGGGAAGAGGGAAGAGGGAAGAGGGAAGCAACACCCCCAAGTCCCAAACTCCACCTTGTTCTCACTGCTGTCTCATCAAGTTCTGGCCAGACCATGCCACCCACCAGCCCTGCAGACAGAGAAACCAAAGCACCTTCCTCTCACAACACTGAGACCCATCCAGCAGCCTCCATCTCTGAGCAGAAAGGGAAGATCCAAACCTGAGCAGCCCAAAGCTGCCTCCCTGCAGTGCCCCACCAGCAGCTCCTCTCTTCTGGACTGACAGTCTCCTACCAAAGGAAGAATTTCACTTTCTGCTGTGTTTTCTAAACATCTGCTTCCTGCCAGTGCAGGGTAATGTGACCACCTGAAGGGAATTTCAAACTTCACCCACCCTCCCTGCAACACACACACAGCCATCCCTGCTGAGTTAACAGTGCAGATATGATTTCAGCCTGGAAATCACAACTTAATTATATTTTTTGGGTGGGTGGGAGGAATTTGATGAGAGATTTCATTTAGGAAACAATCAGGTCTCGGTTGGGTTAGAAATCAGGATATTAATGTTCTTCATTTTAATTCTCTCCTCTGACTCAGCTTCCCACTGTTTGAATTTGAGCTCAATTTGTTCTGTTCATTATGAAGAAATCCACATGAATTTGACATTAAACTGATTATCTCTGAAAACAGTAGCAATAATTTCCCTTTTTCCTGTGTATGTTTCAGATTAAGTCTTTGTGGCTGATACAGAAATGCAGGGGAGAAATAATAAAGCAAAGGGCAATCAAGTACTTGTTGTGGAGCACTGCTTGGAAGCTGAGGCATGCAATGACACTTCTGCATTTGGGAGGAAGAAGGAAGGGGCAGGGACAAACAACACCCTCAGTTCCATTTCCCATTTGCTTGAGAACACCCAGGGAGTGACTGTGGCTTTCCTAGCCAGGAACAGCATCTGCTGTGCCAGCACCAAGGATCTTAGGGCTTTCTGATGACTGCTTGATGGAGTTTGCTCCCTCAGGGGCAGACCCTTAGGACCACGAGGATGAATTCACATTTAAGACTCACCATCCTGCAGTAAGAGCTGCCAGAGGTCCTGGGCTCCAGTCCTGCACCAGCTGTTGGGGTCCTGATGACCCCAATAAGCCTCAGTGTCCCCAAGGAGACTCCTCTGGGACCCACAGCCCCTTGCTCAGCCCTGGGCACTCAGTCCTTGCCTTGTGACTCTCCTCTGCTGTCAGCTAATGTGTGTGGAGCACCAAGAAGAGAAAGCAACTGGTACTGGAGGTGCCAACCCCTGCTCTCTTGCTACATCGACACCTCCCACTTCAACCACCAGATGGGAACTGAGAACCCACCAGGGAATCAAACACAGGAAGAAAAGAAGGTATTGCAGAAGCCATCAGCAGAGAGCCCATCTCCCCAGGAACCTGGAAGCCACCAGAGAATCAATCTGATACAACTAAAACACATCAGAGAAGCACACAGTCCTTCCTAGAGTCATGGAGTCCAAGGAGCCATCTGAGAATCATTAGAGTCCAAGCATCCAGGAGAGAATCAATCCCATAGCTCTGGAATCAGTCACTGAGCCCTACAGAGGCCATGAATCAGTCCCAGATTCCTACAGCCCATCAGAGAACCCCTCCCAGAATCCATCATACAGAGATAGAAGCCATCCTAGAACCCAAAGTAGAATGCATCACAAACTCCTAGAACCCAGTCTGGAACTGGAGCTAGAACCCAGTCTAGAATGTGGTCTAGAACCTAAGCCAGAACCCAGGCCTGAAAGCCAGCCCGATACCCAGCCTAGCCAGGCTAATCACACTGATGAATCCTTCTTTGAGGAACTGAGGGATGACCCTAAGTCTATTGCCCTTGTCCTTGTGGGAGACTTCATCTTGCTGGAGGCTGCCTGGGGACATCCCCAGCTAGCAAAGACACCGAGAGGGGCAAGGGCACCATGGAGGTAAATCAGGCACCTGCAGCAACAGCATCTTAGAGCCATCTCTGTAACTGAACCTTCAGTGCAGAAGGGACAATATCCTGGCACAAAAGCCACCACAGTGGGCTGAGGGAGAAAGGACATCTCCATAACTGCACTGCCTTCCCCTTTGCACTGCTTTGGGTGATCTCTGCAATGCCCAGGGAACTGAACTGCACACTCCTGGTTCCCCAGCCCTTAGCAGTCAACGTTCCTAACATCACAGCACAAATCCTTCAAGGTTATATCCTCAGGCATCAAAACTCATCCTCAAATCAGTGAAAATTCTGGGGGAATAAAGACTGAGAGAAGAACCAAAGTCCCAGCTCAATTCTCCCTTGAGCTTTGCAGTCCAACCCTCAGGCCTGGAAACACTGTGGATGTTCACCATCAGGAGAGAACAGCTGGCTCCAGTGATCCCAGTTCCACTCCCTCTCCATTCCAGCCTCAGCTGGGCAGACACACAAACCAGAATTTGGCATCTAGCTGCTCAAGGCTAAGCCATACAAGTTAAGGCTACTGGAGAAGAAAGAAACCAATCTCAGACTCTTTTTCTGGTATTCCCTTACCACCATTTTCCTGCACCTCCCTAAAAAATGATATCTATTTTCTTTCAGAGCTGCTCACATCTCCTCCAGTGCCAGGCACCACATTTTGTTTGGCATCTCCATTTCTGATAGCCTTCTCCTCCTCAGCTGTCTACAAAGTTGACATCACTCACTTCTCCAAACTACTCTCTTAACACCAAGGCAGACAGTTTTCTCCCAAGCACAGGGCTTGGGCTGCTTTGGTTTCCCTTACATTTACGCTCAGCTGTTCCTCTGTGCTGCTGTGAAGTCACCAGCATTGCTCCATACCCAGGACACCTATGATGCTCAACACAGGCTGTACAGGGCCATAACAGCCCATGTGCACCATCACCCAAGAGGTCTGACACCTCAGCAGCTTCTGGCACTAGCAGTTAGCTGATGGCAAGGCGTCGTTTCTTTGACACTTAATTTAATTTCTCTTTTTGGGTTTTTTTTGTTGTTTGTTTTTTTTGGCTCCTCCTAATTTCCTTCCAGAAATGACAATTCTTGGAAATGCAGGTGTAAAAATAAAGAAAAAGGGGGGGGGGGGGGGGNTCTCCCCAGTTACCACTGTCACATTCCTTACGTGCGAGAACAGGGTCCAGTGCCATTCGAGGTGAGGAGGAGGAGGAGGAGGAGGGAAGGGGCAACACATTTCATTCATCACAAGAGTTAAGAGAGATGAAAAGCAGTTGATAATTACCTCTGTTGAGTGAAGCTGAACTGTTTATATCTCCAGTAATAAAGGAAGACTCGGACTGCTTTCGAACTGTGTCGTTCCACATCCTGCGAATGCGGCTCTGAGGAGGGATGGAACCACAGCAGGGAATGAGGCTTTGGAGCAGCTGCAGAGAAGGTTTCTTTCTGCCTCACTAAAGGTGGCTCTGGGCATGCCCTGCTCAGGCTGAGACTTGTTTCTAGCCAGCTGTAAGCAAGTGGTTGCTGATTTGCTTAGGACCCACCTGGTGCAGGCCAAGCCCTGCCTGCCTAACTCCCATCACCCCACAGCCTGTCTCAGAGCAGAAGGGTGTTAATTGGATTGATTGCCTCTTTAGTAAACAACAGAAAAAGGCCACAGAAATTGTATAGGAGAGAAACCTGGACCTGTTTGAGCTCCTCCAATACCAAAGCACAAGCTTCTGCAGTCAAAATAATCTTTCTTGATACCCCCAAACCTTGCCTTGTCCTGAGGGGACTCAGACCACCCTCAGAAGGGCTTGTTTTCCTGTGCTGAGGCTGCCAAGAGAGAGAGCCCATTCCAGCCAACTCTTCTGGGAGGTGAAGGCACCTATCCAGCAGCTAACTATGTACAACCAAAGGCTTTCAAATCAGCCCCCTAAATGGTGCTGGACATTGGTGAGGTTTGGACATTTTGATTTGATTACTGTGGGGTTTTCTGGCCAGTTGGAGAGAGGCTTCCTCTCCTGTTGCTGTTGTTTGCCCTGCATAACATCCAGACCTATGTCCATGCCAAAGTGGAGCTCTTGGATGACATCTTGGAAACTGCTGAAAATAAATAATCATTTGCTCCAAGACATAAATTGCAAATGAGGTTTTCCTGGGAGGTTATAAACTGTTACTTGCTGCATGTCTTTCATAATTTAATAGTGGAACTGTCATGTATAATTACTGCCATTAGTAATACTGAATAAATTTGTGTTTGGCTTCTATTGATTAAGAAGGAAGTGTCTTCATTTCAGATGAACTGCTCCTCCATAAATCTGCATCTGCACATGCAAGTGAGCTTCCCAACTCCTGAGTGCACCAACCACACAAAGCCCTGCCTTTTGGGGGGATCAAAGCAGAACAAATCCAGGAACTTAATAAGATAATCTGACCCCAATAGATTCTCCTCAGAGGTCTATAAACCAAGGCAAATTGAGTGAGGCAAGGAGTTGACTGAATGCCAGGAACTCAGCCTCTTCCCTCTGAAGGCTACTGCAAGACTCTGGGAGGCTTTTATTTAGCAAGAAAAATACTTGGCTGTTACAGCATCCTTCCTGTACATGGCAACAGCAGTGACAACCACCTAGCTCATCAATAAAGGATGTACTGGGAGGCAGCAGGGATGACAATGCTCCCAGCTCCTGATTCCCATGGAGAATGGGAGCAGGACAGCTCCGGAGCAGGATGGCTCAGGTGATGATCGCTCACTCGCCTCTGCAAGGCAAATTTGGGCTGTTTTTATCCTCACCACAATTATTTAGGAGGTTGTTGGAGAGGCACTAATCACCACCACATCCCAAGGGAAGTCACTGTGTTGAATTCAGGTCTGGGAGGGAGGAAAATCTCTGCAGGTGCCCTAGGGAGAGCCCTAAGGCAGCTCCTTCGGCACCGGGAGAAGCTTCCCTTCCAGCGCAGCCACCAAGGCTATCGGTGTGGTGGTGCCAAGCCCTGGGGTGTAGCCAAGAAGCAGAGGTTACCTGGGAGCCTGTGGAATATCTTCCAGGTGTCCTTGACCCCGAGGTTTTTCCTGAGCCAATAGAGCTCTCTGTACTTTTCCCACTACAGCAGTGCGTGCGCAGGCACTTCCCATACTCCTTCCGTACCTAGCCAAGGAAAGAGAGCAAGGGGGGTTAGCAGGCAGCTCCTCCTCCAGCCCCACCACAGCCTCTGACTTCTCCTCAGTGCTTCATTCCAACTGGTGCTGCAGTGTGGGAGGTTCTTCCCCTCTGTGACACCCTGCAGCTGCAGGCTCTCCATTCAGGATGGCAGAAGGGACTGCTGGGATGCAGCAAAGCTGCTCGTTGGCACCGGTCGGTTGTAGCCTCCTCTGAGGCAGAACTACAACGTGGTTTTCCTACCACATGGGAAAAACTACAGGTACACTATTTAGGACTGAAAATGACTAGCCTCATAGATTTGATATCAGCTGGCAGATTGGCTCATCCAGGTACTAAAAGTTATTGCTTCTGGCAGGGCACTAAAAGAACCAAAACAGGGAAAGAAGCATGGAAGAGCTATGGGTTTGGGTTTTATTATGATGATTTCTGGCAGCCAAATTGAAACTTGAGGAAACTGCAGAGCCAGCAGCCCTAGAGATGACAGTCCCAGTGCACAGGGGTGGCTGGAGTCTGCTTTTCCACAGTGCTGTGCAAGCCAGGCATGTCTGAAACAGGCACTGCAGACAAACCAGGTCAACTCTTGGCCTGAGGTAAAGCCATGCCACCCCCTCTGCTTCAGGGGAACTCTGTTGATTTATGCCAGGGCAGGATCCAAGCTTTGCCTGAGCTCAGGTGTGACATTTTATGGGCAGCAATACCCAGGCAGACTGAAATGGGTTAAGAGTGAACATCAGCAGAGTGTACTAAAACAGTCCCAAGCAGCTCACGTTGCCCCTCGACAGCAGAAACCCTCCCAAGACCCCCATGCACATCCAAAACACCAAGGGAAGGTTCCTTGGAGCACCCAATTAGCTGTGAAATTTGGCCAGACTCTTTCTGAGCATTTCAAAACTCTGTGTTTAAACAGCAAATTACAGCTTTTTCATTAGCCTCTTCCTGAAGTGCTGGAGACAAACACAATGCCACAAGTGCCCAATATGCTCAAGTGCCTAATCAATCCTTTGCTGAGAGAAAATAATTCAATTGCTTTAATTAGCCACCCACTGCTTGCCTCTCTGCAGCTTTTTGCTGATTTTCTAGTCCAGGATAGATAGGGAAGGAAAGGATTTCTTAATGTCTGTGTCTTTTTCTCCTCTCCAATAATCCCTCCCCCAGCTCTGAGGTCAGGGAGATGCACCCACCCCACAGGTGGTACCAGCTGCATGCTCCTTCCCCCTGTGCAGCCATAAATCAGGAGAGATCCCAGAGTCAGCAGGGATGGTTTAAGGCTGCAGGCTGCTTAGGGACAGAGAAGAGAATGCTCACCATGCTGAGTGAGCACCTCAACAGCCAAGGATGCTGCAGTGCTGTGCTGGGATGCCAGGTTAGGGGTTGATGCTTTGAGAGGTGAGAGGATAGAGCAGTGAGAGCAGTGCAGAAAGTCAAACCCTTCAGAGAAACCACGTTGGAAGGGACCTTAAAGATCAGCAGGGTGATGCTTCCTACATTCTTCTCCTGGAAGTGTTGAAGGCCAGGCTGGATGGGGCTCTGGGCAACCTGATCCAGTGGGAAGGTGTCCCTGCCCATGGTTGGAACCAGATGATCTTTGAGGCCCCTTCCAACTCTGACAACTCTAGGAGTCTGTGATTCTCATGAGGCATGTGGAGGCCAATCTGTGCAAGAGCAACTCAGGGCACCCAGATGGTGTCACCCTGAGGTTGTTAGGCAACAGAACACCCCAGTACCACCTCTTACCTTTTTCTGGAGGACACAATGGAAAATGAATATAAACATTCCCTGCAGAGAATTGAATATGGTGAAGAGGTAAGCCATGATGACTGTGCTTTCATTAATATACATGAGTCCAAATGCCCAGGTCAGTCCTAATAGGCAGAGTAGGGCTATAGCACCTATAACCCACGACCTGTCAGGGGAAACAAAAAGAGAAAGAAAAGGAAAGGGATTGGTTTCTTCATCCACAAGAGAAGGCTCAAGCAGGAAGACTCTGCCTGGGGCTTCAGCCAAAAGAAAAGAGCATGACAAACTGAGTCCTTGGGAGTTTTGTCTTCAGGCTGGATGCAGTTTACACATCTTCAAGCTTGAGGAAACACACAGGGATGGAAATGTTATGAGCATGGAAACTGATCATCAGGCAAAGCATATTTGTAACCACAGTGTTTCCTTTCTTTCCTTTCCATGTCAAAAGCAGGGGGCATGGGGATGACAGGTGGATGCTACTGCTGCACATGGCAGGGAAAGGAAACCAACCAACCAAAGCAACAACTCAAAAGGTCACTTTTGGGAGTGGCCACTGCTGTCACTGGGGCAGGAGTGCCAGCTGCATCAGCTTCTTTACACTGAACACCAAGCCACATGCATTGCTGCACTGAAGCTAGTCTCCCATCTGCCTGTAAGTCAGCTCCAGAACCAGCAGCAGGTGGGCAAAGCCCTCCCTGCTTGCCAGCTCAGCTCTGCACCAGGAGCTCCCTCTGATGCTGCCTCACACATCTTCCACCCTGTGATGAGGGGAAATATGTATATATATAGACACACACATACATCTAGGTGCCCACACACCACAGTTGCTCAAACAGGAGCTGCTTGAAGAAAACAAGGGGCAATCCTTCTCCACATGGGCTGCAAACCTGAGCTTAGCACCAGCTCCACCCAGGAGGGGAGCAGCTTGGCCCCAGCCATTGTTCAAAGCCTGCAGCTCCTGCTTGCTTTCCCTCCCAGAGACTTTCTGCTGGGACAAGACAGAAGGAAGACATCTCCTAAACTGAGGGTGGTGAGAGCCTGGCCCAGGCTGCCCAGAGAGGCAAGAGATGTCCCACCCCTGGAACCATCCCAGCTCAGGTTGTTTGGGGCTTCTGAGCAACCTGATCCAGTTGAAGATGTCCCTGCTCACTTCAGGGGGGTTGGACTGGATGACCTTAAAAGGTCCCTTCTGACATGTTCTTTTTATTCAGTGCACTCCAGGATAACCAGGAGCTCTGCTGGGCTGGCAGCAGAAGCATTCCATGCTACCCTGGCTAACTAGCATTTAGCCATTGGCTAAACTGACCTCTCAGAGACTGATCTGCTATCAGGATACCAGATGAGGTTGTGAGAAGCAGGACAGGAGCTGTGTTCTGCTCCTGGCCATCCCCTGACTTTCTACTTGCTAAATTACCTACAACCTTAAAGGAACTGCTGCTGCACAGGGGAGGGAATCAACCTCTAGCTGGGAACTCCAGCAAGAAGTGGGTAGTGAGCAGCAGCAGGAGCATCCCTTTGCCCTTTCCCTCAAAGCCTTCATCTTCCTCTGTCTTCCCCTGGATTCATCAGGTGTAAAATCATAACAACTAATGCCATCTTCCCCAATCTTTGCACCACTCAATGCTTCAGTTCCCCAAAGCAGCCAAGCCTGCAGCCAGCCAGCACCTCTGCCTCCTTCTCACCCAAGGCAGCCTGGGGTGCTGCAGGAGGACTTGGAGGAGCAAGGAGCTCCTGCTCGCACTGCTAAGCCCTTTCAAGCCCTGTAGAAATTTGGCCAGGGTTGGGGCATATTTGGGCTTCCCTCTGCTAAGCAGAGCACAGGGGCAAGGAGAAGAAAGACAAAGCAGCAGCAGCTTAGGGGATAAACAAGTCCTGCAGAGGTCAGGCAGGAAATCTCCACTCTGGAGACTCTATGGCAGCTGCAGCCTTGAATCTGCTTCCTTTTAGCAGGGCTTGTCACAAACAGAAGCACAGCAATGTTGTATTCATGTTTTCTGTTGGGTTTTTGGGCTTTTTTTTCTGTTTTTCTTTAGGCATTAGAATGAAAATACAGCATTAAGTCTTCCACTGAAGTTTATAAAACATGTATTATTTAACCACAGGACCAGAAGAGCTCCCTAAGGTAACCACTTATTAAGGCAGTTCTTTAAAAATCACTATTATGTCTCTAGCAGACCAGAACAGCTCCTAGGAAGCATTTCCAGTCAATCCCACTAATAAATATTTAGCAGGATGCAAATTGAAAAGGCACTCCAAAGCCTTCAGAAAGCTAGCCACTAGATAAAGTTTACAAGCTTCAGCTGCTTGGTAGAGCCTTCTCCTCAAGCTTCCACCATCAGGGAGAGCACATTATCATCTTAATTGCATGTCAAATGCAAAAATACCAATTTTTGTTTGGTTTTGCTTATAAAGAGAACAAATGAAGCTGAAAATACTTCCAAAATACCTCTTTTTTCCACCCCCCCTCTCCTTTCTCCCCCTTCCCCTTTCTGTTCTCCCTCAGGATTCAAAGCTTCCTGCATTTACAGAGTCTTTTAAAAATGATTTCCAGGATAACAGAAGACTTTTCTGCTCTGAAGGAGTTCTTGAAGCCAATAAAGCAGCCTTTGGCTGCAGAGGTGTGCAGGAGCAGACCAGTTCTTTAGTGGCACTCTGCTAGCCTGAGGGATGGCCAGGAACCTGTGGCTTTAGAAGACCCTCAAGAGCGTAAACTACACTCATGACAGTGTTGTGCTTCAGAAAACAAGACCTGGAGGTAAAGAGGGTGTGGAGATGACTCTGAATCCACAACAAAACAAGCCAGGAACCAAGCAATGAAAGAGAAGATGGGAATGATGCTGCAGGGATGAACACAAAGGACTCTTCACCAGAAGAACAAACTGAAAGTCTACTGCAAAGCTGATTTGCTTCTAATTCTGCTATTGTGCATTACTTTTTTGGTTGCAGGAGAAAAAGGATGCCCCAGGGCAGGCCATTTTTAGCCATTTTTGGCTGGGTAGGGTTAGTTGGGTCTTTTTGGTTTGCTCTTTGTACAGACTTGCTGTTGCTTGTTCTTTACTGTAGTGTAATTTGGTAGCAATAAAGAAATGAAACCATCCATGTTTGGGGGTGATTGAAAAGCAGAGGTTTACAATTAGGGACAATTAGGTCCAAACACAGATTTGCTTGCACTGCTCCCAGCAGCTAGAGCAGGAACCATGGAGTTTACCACCCATGACCCTGCCTGAGGATTGACTCCTTTCTGTTCCCATCAAGCAGCCTCAGTGACAGAGCAGAGTGGCCCAGAGGGTTGCTAGTGGTAGAACAAGTCTGTACTCTACAGGATCCACTTGGGGAGGTTCACCTTGGGTTCAAGCAATGTCCAATCAAAGACCATCAAGCCAATGTGGTGACAATTGGTTGGCACTACATGTGCAGCACATTTACTCTGCACAGTAGCTGTATGCCTGATTGGGTTTCCTGCACAGTTTGCTCTTCTGCCTCAAATGTGAATGACAGAAGCTTTAATGATTTTTTTTTCACTATTGATCTGACAGCTGGTTCATGAGACCACACTGATAAATGAAATTTATCAGCCATTCAGGTCATTCTTACTTGATGAAGGGTCTGTTATCCTCATAGCTAAAGAATGCATAGACATAAAGACAAGAACACCAACATTAGAAATATAATGACATAGAGAATACAGCTTACTGCTAGCCCCTTCCCTCCTTCTCCCACCAGCCAGCACCAAATCAAAGGTGGAGTGGCATCAGGTGCTCCTGGTAGCTCTTGGTACACAGCAGCCAGCCTGGGGCTTGCTGCCCCAGGGGACTGAGACCCAGACACACCAGGGGGGACAAGGTAGTGTCCCCACATCATCAACAAGCAAGCAGTGCTACCTCAGCTCAAGCACCTAGAGCATCCAACCACCACCTTCAGCTTCCCTGGCTGCCCTCCCTGCAGGGCTGCTTGCCTTACATCTTGTGCCACATCTGCCAACCAGAGGAAGCCACCTGAGCTACCCTAGGGCACTCCCAAGGTGGCATCTAACAGCCCATGGGGAAAGCACAAAGCAGGCCAGGATCAGGAAGGACAGAAGCAGCACGTGTAGAGGAGGTGGCTTGGTGCAAGGAGCTGAGTCCCTGCTTCCCAGGGAGAGCAAGGAAAGCTCAGCTCCTTTGGTGGAGAGCAAACCAGGCTGAGACACTGTGACCTCTGCATCTGCAACCTCCTCCCTGGGAAGGGAACAGGAACAGCAAAACCACTGCTGTTAAAAGGCTCCTCCTGCTTAGCTACAGCAGTGGGGATCTCCAGCCCATCCCAGCTCTGTAACATGATGTTGGTCAAACTCCTCTGCTTCTCCTTGCCCTCTCCCCTGCTCAGTCTGCCAGATCCTTGCAGCAGGTTCCCCTTGTGCTGGTGGCATGCCCATCACTGCAGGACCTGCAGCTCCCCTGGCATGCAACTGGATTAAATGAGGATTTGAGCCAGGCTGGAGCTCCCAGCCCAGCAATGCAGGCAGGAGCAGAGCTAGAGAAGCTGTTCCTGTGCTCACAGACACTCAGGGATCATGGTCAAGATGTGACTGTGGAAATGTCACTGGTGGTACCTCACAAACAGAGAGAATCAGGGACCTTTTTTCCTCTGTTGCTGCTACCCAGACCTAGCTCTTCTTCACAGCAGCTGAAGGCTCTGTTCCATCTTTGTACAGACAGATGTGGAAAGGGTAAACCTGG
Source organism: Galbula dea (assembly GCA_013399015.1). Lineage (NCBI taxonomy): Eukaryota > Metazoa > Chordata > Aves > Piciformes > Galbulidae > Galbula > Galbula dea. Next base: position 15,473 of record VWZX01005094.1, read on the forward strand.
ATAACCTTCTAGCTCCAGGCTAGCACTTCAAAGCAGCTCAGGAGAACACCACAGAAAAGACCTGAGCAGTTTGTACCCCATTTCCAACCTGGATGTGCCTAAGACCCTCTGCCCAAAGCAAGCCTAAAGGTGCCTAAAGAAGTGAGATTTTCAGAGATGCCCAACTCCCAGACACTTCCAATCTCTACACTCAGGGCCTGTAGGACATAGACTTTTCTCTCCCTCATGAAATACAGATCATTCCTTTCCCTTTTACCAACCCAGGTGTTGTAAGATGCTTAAGTCTTGTGCTAGCAACAATTCCTGTCTGGCAAAAATTGCTCCAGAATGCAGGGGTTGGGTTTTTTCCACCTGGTAAAGCCTGTGAACCCTACCAGAGCTGCAGTCACACTGTGTCATTACCTGCAATCCATCAAACCCATCACTCAGACAAAAGAAAAGCCTTGGAAGAGCCTTAGCTACAGGAGAATGGAGCTGCTAACTGGGAAGCAGAGACTATATTCACTAGTGGTAAGAGCAAATAATAGTCACACAGTCATTAGGGTTGGAGGAGACCTCCAGGATCATCAACTCCATCACCCTATCACCACCATGCCACTAAACCATGGCCCTAAGGACCACATCTAGATGTTCTTTGAACCCCTCCAGGGATGCTGATTCCACCACTGCCCTGGGCAGCCTGGGCCAGTGTCTAACAATGGTTTCTGGGAAGAAGTTTTTCCTGCTATCCAACCTACACCTGCCCTGATGCAATTTGAGGCCATTTCCTCTTGTCCTCTCACTGGTAACCCAGGAGAAGAGACCAATTCCCACCTGGCTCCAAGAGAGAGGTAAGGTCTCCCCTGAGCCTCTTCTTCCTCAGGCTAACCAACCCCAGTTCCCTCAGCCACTCCTCATAAGCCATTCTCCAGACCCCTCACCAGCCTCCTTGCCCTCCTCTGGACAGCAGAGCTCTCTGGGGAGGTCTAGCCTAGCACAGCTTCAGCCTCTGCTTTCTCCAGATGTGGATCAATTCTCCCAACTCCTGGCAGTTAGGGACAGAGCCAGGTGAATGTTAACTGCATGACTCCAGTTAACAGGAGACTGGTCCCCCCCAAAGAGCAACTTACTCCCTCCAACAGCAGCTGTTGAGGGTGGCTGAGGCTTCCCCTTTCCCTGATGAAATGCCTTTGTCTCCTGACTGCAGAGGGCACCTGAAGGATGCCTTAGGTGATGGTTTCACTTTCAAGTTCAAAAGCCAAAAGGCACCATCCCTTTTAAGCTGCAAAGCCTTCCCTCACCTCCCTGGTGTGTCTCCCCAGCCCAGAAGATGGATAGTGGCTGCTCTACCAATCTGCAGAAACACCTCATTCATTTCCTGACTTTACCTTGGGGCAAAGACTTCTTAAGGTTAATTACACATCATGTAAAACTCTTTCCAAACCTTATTTAAGTTAGATGTCTTCCCATTTCCCACAGCACCTCCTCCTTCCAGGGTGAGAAAGGATTGCTCCTGCTGCCTTCTCTGCTCCTCTGCTGTTTCCAGGCCAGGCCTTAGTCAAAAGCTGCCAAAATTAGCTACTTCAGCCCTTGTTTGGATGCTGAAGGAACTTCAAAACCAATACTTGGAAACCTCTTTCATGTTGCTCACCCTTTTAAAAGCCCAAGGTGGAAGTGGAGGAGTCACCATCCCTGGAGGTGATAAGGACCCTGGAGAGGTGACACTGGCAGCCTGCAAGCAGTGGCTTGACAGTTGGCCTTGATGCTCTTGGAGGTCTTTCCCAACCATGATGATTCTATGATCCTCACCTGACTTCTATCCCTCTTGTGAGTGGTTCCCCACCTCTCTGACAGCACACAGACTAGGTGCTTGGGCCCCAAGCTAACCCAACTTTGGCTAGGGAGTCAAAATGCCAAAGGTGAGCACACAGACCTTCAGGAGCTGGTAGGGGTCTTGGAAAACCAGCTACAAAGAGACCCCAAAAATTCCAAAATGCCCTTGGAATTCATTTTTCCTATGGCACAAATACAGCAGAGAGGGAGAGGCATCTCCTGCAGGCAAAGCACAAGAGAGAGCCACACTGAAGTGTGCTGTGGTGTCTCCTCCCTGCCTGCCAATATGAGGCTGGAGGAAGATTTGCTTTCTTGTCCCTTGCAGGTTTGTTGGTTGTTTCCCCTCCCCCCTTAAATGTGAAGGATTAGGGAAGATTGATTTATTGACCTGCTGAAAATCTGCAGGAAGGAGCTGGAAAGTCCAGAGCTCCCCTCCTAAAGCCAAGGGGTTGATTGCTAATTAGTGCAGGAGCATCTTCATGGGGAGGGAAATCAACTGGGAGCCAGAACAGAGAGCTTAAGGGATTTTGCCTCTCCTGACAGAGTTACCACACCAAGGGAAAAAGCCAAACATCCTCCTTGTGCCTTCCTGAGGCTGATGGCTTCCCAAGCCATTGTTTCCCCAAGTCTCATCTTCTAGCTCCTGCACTGTCTGGGACAGGAGGTGGCTGGTGTCCTGAAGACCTCTGTAAGCATGGTGGGGCTCAGTGGGTTCTGTCCCAGCTTTGTTTGCAGGAGGCCCTCCTGTCTTGAAATGCCTTGGAGATGCTGTAAAGGTTGGGGTCCAACCTCCTGCCATATTCTAGAGACTGAAACCCACCTCTGACTTCCACTGGCAGCTCAGAAAATGTTATCCAAACAAACGAGGCCAAACCTTCCTCAGCCTTCCACGATGCCTAAAGCCAGGATTTGGGGCAACCTATGCCTGATTCTTTCTCTTCTGGAGGCAAAGCATCATCCCTTTTCCCCTCAGCTCACCTGAGGAAGTCATGGCCTGCTTCCTGGGACCTGTCCTTCATTATTGCAACTGGAGAAAGCAATTCTGCTAAGCTCATCTCCTTTTCTGTAGCTAATTAATTACCCTCACAACTGCTTCCCCTGCTCAGTGCCTTCCTCCTAACTGTGCAAAGCTGTGATGATTCAGATCCCCCTGATGCCTAACCACCTACCTGACTGCTTCCACACCAGAGGGATCCAGCAAAGCCTTTGGACACATTTGTATTACCCAAAGAGTACCAGCAGGGCTTCCTGACAAAATACTTAGCATGGATGGCCTTTTAAACAATAATCATGATTTATGGCTTCACAGAAAGACCTTAGGTATTTAATATCTTCCAGGACACTCTCCCAAATCAATAACCACCAATTGATTTTTTTGGGGGGGTTGGTTTTTTTGGGGTTTTTAAATGCAGAAAGGACAACACCTGTCAGTGAGAAGATTAGTGCCTTACAATTACCATTCAACATCAACACAGCCATCACAAAACAAAAAAAGAATGGAAACCAGAGATGAACAAGCAAAACCTAAAGCCAGAACAGTCAGCTATTAACCAGAGCCTTCTCTGGAAGCCTCCACCAGCAGCAGATTGCAACAGACAGCATCAGATGCTGCCATCAGCATCACCTGATGGATGAGAAAGGCACCCAGGCAGAAGGGCAACCTCAGATGGCTCCTCAGCACCAGCAGTGTTTCTGCCCCTGAGCTGCCCACAAGCTCTGCACTCTGGCCAGGTACAAATGTGCTCTGTGCCTTCTGGGCAGGCAGCCTGCAAGCACTTGCTAGGTATTGCTATTGTGAGGAGCAGTCCCCTGGGGAGGCCACACCTTCGATCCTGGGGTCAGTTCTGGCCCCTCACTCCAAGAAGGACATTAAGGTGCTAGACAGTGCCCAGAGAGGGGCAGTGAAGCTGGGGAAGGGTCTGGAGCACAAGTGTTGTGAGGAGCAGCTGAGGGAACTGGGATTGGTTAGTCTGGAGAAGAGGAGGCTCAGGGGAGACCTTACCTCTCTCTGCAACTCCCTGCAAGGAGGTTGGAGCCAGCTGGGGCTTGGTCTCATCTCCCAGGTGACTAGCAATAGGACAAGAGGCAATGGCCTCAGGTTGCACCAGGGGAGGTGTAGACTGGCTAGCAGGAAAAATTTCTTCATGGAAAGAGTTGTTAGGCACTGGCCCAGGCTGCCCAGAGCAGTGGTGGAGTCACCATCCCTGGAGGGGTTGAGAAAACATCTGGATGTGGTGCCTAGGGCCCTGGTTTAGTGGCATGGGGCTGTTGGGTCAATGGTTGGACTTGACCTTAGAGAGCTTTTCCACCCATAATGATTCTATTCTATGAAGTGAGTCTCCCCTTAAGCAAAAGGATACCTGCTGCAGCCTGATGTTCTGCCTTGCTGCTGCAAGCTCTTGCTATGGAAGGAGAGGAAACCTTGCATTTTCCAAAGGCTAACTTGTTCTTCCCTGCACCAAACACAGGAGATTTGCTGCTTCTCCACTTCCATCAGCTGAGTAAACAAAACTAGCCTGGTAAACCTCAGCTCCTGCCAGCACAACAGCCCTGTGTTAAAGCCAGGATTACATTTCAACATGACCACAGCTGATGATTTTTGGGGAGCTCTATTTAACCTTTGTTTCCAATTTTCTACCCAACTCTGAGGAGTTTTATTCTTCTATTTCCTTTGAGTGGCTTCAGAAAGCCCAGAGGGCTGAGACAAGAAGCTAATCTAGGGGCTAGGATTAGCCATGTCTCCAAATGAAATACATGTGTTAGAGCAAGAAAATGAGCAGATAACCACTTACACCCCTAGAGCAGATGGGGAGAGGGCAGGATATGGCAACCACTTGTAGAAGAGGCAGATTTTTCCTAAGGGGCTTCTCAGTTTTGTTTGTGCCTGATGCACCTCACCCCCCAGCCTGGGCTGGGCTCCCACAAAGAGTCTGGTCTTTGAATGGTTTTATATAGTAATAATCAAGGTTGAGTCTTTGCATTTGGCTCCCACTTTGGGCTTTTAGGTTGCATCTTCTCAGATTTCTTTCTGTAAGCCTGTGAGCAAGAGACTTTCATGGGGAAAAAAACCCCAACAACCACTACTGGGTGAGTCTTGTTTCAAGTCAGAAACTTGGGAGAACATAAACATTTTTATTTATCCATTAAATCAGGGCCTGTGCCTTCAGCCCTGGCCCACTGGAAGCTCCCATGGCAAGCAGTGAACTTTTCCAAAAGGTCCTGGGTAGAAGCACACTACTCTTGGTGATGGTACCTGTTGTGAAGTGGGAGCTGCTCTGCTCTCCTGGCACAGAAGCTCTTCCAGCTCCAAACAACATAGCCCAAGCACAGGAGCTCACATCTCCTCCTGGCTACATGCCTCAAAAGCAGGACTAGAGCACGAAGCTCACTGTCCTAGCAGGCACAACCCAGAGAATCAGCTCAGGAGCAACCTGCCATGCAGGAAGGATGTTCCCAGCACAGGGGGAAGGACCCACCATATATCTGGCTACCTTCCTTCCCTCTTGAAAGCACTGGGCTAAGCTGGAAACCTTGACATGGGTAAACAACTGACCCAGGTCCATACCCATCACAGCCCTTGCTGAGTAACCCCTGAGTTACCAGTGCTCCAGCAAGGGAATGTCAGACTCTCCCATGCCTGGCACAATAATGCAGGGCCTGTTCCTGAAGGTTAGGGAAGTTTGTTTTTCCAACTTGGCTTTTTTTTTCCTGCACAGTGCTTACAAATCTTTCAGCCACACAGCATCTGGCTCAGGCTCTGCCCTTTGAATGGCTGTTCTGTTGGTGCAGTAATTAAAGGTATCCCAGGTGACACCTGATCCCTTATCAAGTTCATTAATTTAAGTGGAGTTATTTGCCTCTCTATTTTCTATACTTCATAATGTATTTCTAACCTTTCAAGTGACACAAGGCAAGCACCAGATTGCAGGGATGCTTATTAACAGCCCATTAAAATAGTTTATAGCCTTTATTTTTACCTTGCCACAGGGAATCAAGTATTTTGCTGTTGCTGGACAGGCTCAGGATTTATGTTGAGAGAGCTTCCCCACAGCCTACCACGGAGCAGGGCTAGGAAATGAACTGGGAGAACAAGCTCCCATTTAGCAACCTGTGTGCCATAAAGCTGTCAGACAGCTGGCAGCCAGGGGCCCTTCCAGTGCAGCTCCTCAGCTTGGGATTGGGTTTTGGGGGGGTTTTGTCTTCTTTTTTGAATCCTAGAATGGCCCAGGGTGGAAGGGACCTTAAAGATCATCTAGTTCCAACCTCCCTGCCATGGGCAGGGATGCCACGTGCACTAGACCAGGTCATCCAGGGCCACATCTAGCCTGGCCTTGAACACTGCCAGGGATGGGGCAGCCACAACCTCTCTGGGCAACCTGTGCCAGTGCCTCACCACCCTCTGGGTGAAGAACCTCCTTCTAATCTCTAGCCCAAATCTTCCCTCCTTCAGTCTGTATCCATTCCCCATTGTCCTGTTGCAATCTGAGCAGCTGAAAAGTCTCTCCCCTGCTATCTTGTAATCCCCTTTAGCTACTAAAAGGCTGCTATAAGGTCCCCCCAAAGCCTTCTCTTCTGCAAGGCTGAACAACCCCAACTCCCTCAGCCTGTCCTCACAGGGGATGCACAGGATGCAAGGCTCTGGGACCGTGCTGGGATCCAGCAAAGGAAGTGCATGTCTTGAGAAACTGATCTGGGTCTTTCCAGCAACCCTCCAGAGCCATGGAGGTCAGTGCAGAAAGGACCTTCCTGATCATCTGGGGAAGAGTGTGCTCTCTGGCTTTTTAGTCCAGAGCTGCTCTACCATAGCCATATTTTGCCAACCTAGAGCCAATGGTTTTAGAAGAAGACCATGATCTCACCTAGAGGATGACTATGGTTATACCTAGAAGACATCTACACTTATACCTAGAAGAACACCCACCCAACACTGCCAAGCCTCCCAGAGCTTGCAAGCCCCTCATCCTTAGGGAATCCCCCTCCAGGGTGAATTCCCTCCTCTGATAAAAATCTGCACCTTCTCCTAACTGAAGCAGATCTGGTATTGAGACAAAAGAATGCCTTGGGTTGAGAGCCTTAACTTTCTCCTGCCTAAATATCCAGAAATGACCATGAGTCTCCTCTGAAACACCTCCCAGGGTGAGCTTGGGGTCTTCCCAAGTTTATGTGATGTTTCTCTTTTAGTTCCTCCCCCCCAAGCATATTGCAATGAAGCAACATCTTTGGAAGGGTAGCAGCAACATACTTAGAAGGTTTTTTAATTGCTTGTGTTTTCCAAATGCTTTAATGAAGTCAGATCAGGAAGAGGCACTCATCTGCCACAGAACCTATCAACTATTTTATGATGACATTAGAGCTGATGTAATTGCTTCTATAAATTCCTGGCATTTGAAACAAAAGATACTGGAGATTAGCACAAGCAAGATTGTTCAGTAGGCAATTATTATTTCTGCTTTAATTATAAGGGCTTTGTTGGTTTGGGTTTTTCCCCCTGGTTTTTAATTTAAATGTCAGACTGCAAGGCTTCTAGACAGATTTGCTGTGGGTAACCTCAGAAAGACTCCTCTCAGCAAGCAATCCCATGGCACTAATGCAGGATGAGTACTCCTAGTAGTAAGTGTTATCAAATCTACCATTCCTGAAATGCCTCAAAGACCAAATGAAAGACAATCAGTCCTGGACATCCAGGAGAACCTGCTCCTCCACCTTCATCCTACAGCTGAGCAACGGCAGTAGAACCAGAGGCACATCACAGAGCAGCCTGCCTGCAAGCAGGGGAGGGATAGACATGGCAAACGAGTGCCTTGCAGGTCTCCAAGCTCATTGAGGTCTCCTGCAGCTCTAGAGGCTCTGGTGCCCTTTCCTCCCAGCCCTTGAAGAAGCAGCTGTGCCTAGGAAACTGAACCTCTGCTCAAAGGAGCACGTGAGGTCAGGGTGCACCAGCAGCACAACCAGCTTGGTCTGCTGGAGAAGTTCTAAGGAGGGGATGACTTAGCTGAAATTTAAGCTACATCTCATCTGTGGGAGCAGCTCAGAAGAGCAACAACCTTGCTGAGAACTGCCTTGCAACTGTGCAACTCAGTCATGCCATCACAGAATCATGATGGCTGGAGAAGCCCTCTGAGATCATCCAGTCCAAACACCCACCCAACACTGCCGTGCTCACCACTGAACCATGGCCCCAAGCAACACAACTACACAGCTTTTGAACACAAAAAAAGCCAGAAAACTCTCTTCATGAGCTCCCCTCACACCTCTTCTCCTGCTCCTAGCAAATAAGAGAGGAGAAAACCAACCTCTAGCCATGGTGCACAACGCTCTCCTTCCCTGGGAGGGCAGTAAAGTGCTGACTCCCCCCAGCGTCCTCCTCCTGAGGTTCATTAGATGATTTCATTAATTAGCAGGCTCCCCATCTTATCACAGGCTGCACCTGAAATCCCACTTGTATTTCTGAAGCAAGTAATTAAAGCCAGAGGTACCTGAACAAACAGGCACTGGCAGAGACTAATATTCTACCCCTATAATGAAGCAACTTGCTAGACAGCAAGATGCCCAGGCTCAGGTGTTAACCAAGTCCAAGGGCAAACCATGCCTTGGCTGGCAAGCACAGCCTCTGATGTGGGCACCCCCAGGTAAACCCCCAGTAACTTTGCTGAAGCTAATCAGATTCTAGGGAGAATTTGGGTCATTAAAGCTGTCAGGGGCCAAAGCAAACAGAAAAGAAAGTCAGGCTGCTGCCCTCAGAGCAGGCAGAAATAGTAATGATCAACAATTTCAGCACCTTCCCTGTAGAGTCTGCAATAATTAGCTAGTAATTATTGGCCAAGATTTCCTTTTATGTAGAGGGACCAGGAGGTTACCTGCTTCAAGGACAGCAAATGCCTTCATGCAAAATGGAATGGAAAATGCCACCACTGGCAGCCAAACCCCAACAAAGACAGTGCTTCATCATCAGCCACTTGCTGCTGATTAGAAGTCACTCTGCAGTGCCACAACCCAGCCTACTGCCCCTGCTTAGCACTGCTGCCAGCAGAGCTGCTTCCCCTGGACCTTCCTCTGAGAGCAACAAGGGCACAAACAGCCAAAGACAGAAACAGGCAGGAAGGCCAAAAAAAAAAACCACCCCAAACCAAGCAGCCACTTACTTGATATTGTCAAGACATCCAGATTCAGGCTTCAGGATGGCAGTATGGTGAAACATCTTGTAGAGGGCGATCCCAAGGAAGATGACATTGAGCTGCAAAGGGGGGGAGAGGGGAAGAAAAACCCCAGGGTTACATGACACAGTACACAACATGATGAGGAGAAAGTCAGCTGCTTCTCTGGACCAGAAGAGTTGCTAGAGGAGATTAGCTCTTGCTACACAGTTTGATGGGATGAGATGGGCAGGGAAATCACTACTGCTGAAGATGCTTAGCACAATGCACAGTTAAAACTGAAGAGAAAAACAGAGTTTGTTTTGTTCTCTAAAAGATGTGATGGTGTTTCAACATATCAGTGCTAACAAGGCTGCCAGCTCCTGGAAAGGAGCCCCCCCCCCCAAAAAAAAAAAAACCCAAGGGCAGGGTTTGAGACATAATCAAAAGAAAATGATGAATGAATTTATGAATTAATTGCATCAAGGAAACAAACCCCCAAGTTTTAGCTGGTGCCATGGCTCCCTCCCCTGAAGAGGAAAGCTGCTGAGGAGGTTCCCCAGCTGCAGGAGAAGCAAGGAGCAGCAGGGACACAATGTCTGCATTGAAGTGAGAGTGCCTGGTTTGCTGTGGTAGCCAGGCTGTAGTCTGCTCCAAACAAAGGGTGGTTTATTTAAGCCATGCTGGAGTGATTAAAGCATAAGAAAACTCCAGCTGTCTCTAAAGTTGGGTTCTCTACCTCCTTGCTGCACTAGCTGACAGCATGCTAACCATGAAGCTGAGGAGGAAAAAGCCCCATCTAGACTCTCTTCCAGCTTGGAATTCATTCCATTCCTTCCCCCTCCTCCTCCTCCTCCTCCCAGACTTCCCTTTTTCTGTTGCATGCTGGATGCAAAGCTTGGCTCTGCAATTCAGAGGAGGGGGGTAGGCAGCCAGGGGCAGCAAAAGAAAAGAGTCTGGCACTTCTAAGTGTCCAAGGGTAGAAACCAAACTCTGCAAGTGCCTTCTCCAAAGTTCCCTGACCCCTTCTGATCAAGTCTGCCACGCCAAGAGCCTCTCCTAACGAGAGGGGTCTAATTGCTGGTGCCAGGTGAGGTCAGAGAAGAACATGCCTTTCTCAAATTAATCTGTGTAAATTAAAGATAAAGAGTAAAGAGACAGCAGAAGTTTTCTTCCTTGACCTGAGAGATGGAGTAGTTAATTAGGAGTTCTTACCATAATGATCAAGGTCGCTGGGCCTATAAAGCTCCAAATGAAGTAGGTGTCAAGTCGGAGCCAGCATCTGTAATGAAACACAGGGGAGAGGAGGCAGTCAAGGAGTGCACCCAGGATATAGATCAAGAGTGAGCCAGTGACAGAGAAGAATGTGAGCTGCAAAACAGGCCGGTGGGAGACAGGAAATATTACATTGCTTGTTCATTTAAATGCTGAATTATGTGCCCAGCTTCTGACAGCGCTGCTGATGGAGGAAGATAATTACCTCTGGAGGAAGCAGGGAGAATATGGCACAAGGCCTTGTTGTTAAAGGCTTCCTGCATCTGTTGGGGGGAAAGAACCCACCCTAAAAAGTGTTGAAAAAGCATAGAGAGGTTCACTCAGGGCCATGGCTTAGTGGCATGGTGGTGATAGGTTGATGGTTGGACTGGATGAGCTTGGAGGGCTCTTCCAACCTTAATAGTTTTGTGTCTCTATGTGCTGCCGTTGTTGTGGGGGTTTTTTCCCCCTTTTCTTTCTAAGGAGGGGTCTGATGAGCATCCCTGGAGCTGCTGCTTCCCTTTAAACTCCTCTCCTCTTCCCTGGCTCTCAGGCCACAGGAGCTGTCTGTCAGCTGTCAAGCGAGATGACGTTCCTCCAGCAAGCAGATCAGAGCAAGTCTGGTGCCAAGAGGAACTCTGCTTTGGTTACCAGAAGCCTGAGGTTTAATTAGCTTCAGCAACTTCCTCTTTTAGACCATTTTATCTCCCTAAACCTCCAGAGTGTTTTGTTTCCACTAATATTTCCAGGGTTGCACATGGTCTGAAGTTGATTCATGGCCTACAACTAAATTATTAATCGCTTAATTTCAACCACATTTAATCCTCCCCACATTTTTCTGAAGGCCCCTGGGAAATTACATCTCCATTCCTAGTTCATTCCAGGTGACAGGAAGATAAAATGGAAGTGACTGCTTACAAGACAGAGGAATATAAATCCCAGAAAGTTCTGCATCATGTTTGAAATAATAATGATATCTTGTTGTGTTTGGAACTCTGCAAATCACAAGCTCCATTTATACACAGAGGACCAAGAAGGCACCAACATCACTCTTAGAAGAAGCATCTGATGGAATTCCAGGACCTGTATCTATGCATTTATCATGGTGGCAGAGATAGCAGCTCTCACTCCAGTCAAATGACAGCTCTGCTGCACGTGCTGAGTGGTTTGGGGTTTTTTCCCCTCCCCTTCCAATGGACTTTCCCACAGGCCAAAAGGTCTGTGCCAGCAGCCCCAGGGAGGAGATCAGCAGGAGCTGCCTGCTGAGAGGATAAAACATGACCTGAATCTCTAGGACCAGGGGAAGCCAAGCTCTGAATACACTGAAAGAGGTAGGAGAAAGCTTGGTGCTTCCCTCCCTGACCATATAAATTTCAGGCCTCCTCAGTGCTGGAGATGCCTTGATCTGTATTTATGGCCCTACTGCTATTTGTCACCAATTAAAACAACCAGCACTGCTATGACCATGGCTCTGAAAATGCCTCTGCAGCTCTTCCTCCAAAACCTTCACCTGACAGCATCCAAAGCTCCCTGTAAGAGGCAAACAGAGGCTTTTGGAGCAACCATAGGGAAACCTTGTTTCCTCTGTGGCTGCTGAAGTTCAAGGGGATTGAGATGCAGCTGGTGATGGAATAGAGATTTCCAGGATAATGAAGCCCCTGTAAAAAGCTCTAAAAATATATATATATATATATGTGTGTGTGTCTGAAGAGCAGCAGCTCCCATGTTCCTTGGCACTTCAGACCTCAGCCCTACCCCATCCCACAGGAGAAAAGCCTGACCAGTGCTTATGCCTCAGCTGCCACATACACACCAGGGAATAGCCAGCCCCAATTACTCCCCTGAGAAGAAGAGTCCTGGTGCCAGGGAGAGGGCTCAGAGGGTTGGGAGTTCTTTCTCTGTTTTACTATTCAATTAAAACAAGTTGAACTTTTGTGCTAGTTTAACATCCAAAGCATCCCCCAGCCTCTGCTGCAGAGGGGTGGGGAGCACAGTGTGTTTTAGCTGCCAAGTTGTTATCTTCAGCACAAAGAGTGAGGTTGATCTTGGAAAGCCCACAGAAATCCAGCCAAAAGGATGACATTTTCCACTCTGTTCCCCTAAAATAACTGTTTCTCCAGTGGTGGGGCACAAATCAGTCCTAAGAGATGGATGCTGTGGAGAGGCCACTGCTGAGGAAGCAGGTCCTGCCCTGGGGATAAGCAGAGGACAAGCATGGAGGGGAATGGTCCCCTTCCAGTGAGAGGTGATGGCTTCATCTGAGGGATGGCTTCATCGAAGAGTAGAGCTTGCCAAGACCAGAGAAGGCTGAGTTCTGTTTTGTTTTTGTTGGGTTTTTTTTTTGCCACACTTCAAATAATCTGATGTCATTTCTTATTTGTTTGAGTAGAAAAATTGCTTTTCTATGAGGCCATGACACTCAGTCTTGGGTGACTAAACAGCAAGCTGCAGGACTGCCTCTAATCTGCAGAAGGACTTCATAAAGCTGGGTGGTTGGGTTTTTTTGTGGTCATCAGGAAGAGATGCAACTTTGCCCCCGCGTTAAGTCACACCTCATTACAAATGCAAATGAGGACCAAAGCATCACAACACAGGCATCCTGCCAAGGGTGTGGAGGAGCTGCAAATTGCTCATCAGGCAAGAGCCACGCTGAGCTTTTCTTCCCTTAAAAGACAAAAAAACTCACAGGCACAACGAGCTGCATAAATGAGCTTCTCAAAACAAGGAAGCAATCAGGCAACTCCCTCCCCAAAGTTGCTAATCTTGGGCTGTTGTCTTCCCTCTGACCCCCTGTGCACAGCTGCACTGTGAACATGCACTTGCCACGTTACAAGCTTAGGCTCTGCTGCCATTACACAGGTAAAGTGCTTCAGGGTTTGGTGGGAGGGGGACTCTTTTTGGGGGCTGGGTCTCTTCTCCAAGTAACAAGCGACAGGACAAGAGGAAATGGCTTCAAGTTGCACCAGGGGAGGTTCAGGTTAGATATCAGGAAGAATTTCTTCCCCCAGAGGACCCTCAGGCATTGGCCCAGGCTGCCCAGGGAGGTGGTGGAGTCACCATCCCTGGAAGGGTTCAGAACCCATGGAGCTGTGGTGCTTGGGGCCATGGTTCAGTGGTGAGCATGGTGGTGTTGGGTGGATGGTTGGGCTGGCTGATCTCAGAGGCTTCCCCAGCCTTAATGACTCTATCTGAAAAGCTGTGGATGCAGGGAATGCTGCTCAAAGCCCCACTGCCTCCTCCAGGAGTCACCCCAGCGTGTTCAGTGCTCATAACACTGCTTTCCTTTCCTTTTTAATTTCCTCCTTTTCCACAGAGACAAGTTCCTGCATTCACCTAAAGCTTTTCCCAAGTAATAAAGCCTACAAAGAGTTTACTCTATTTTCTGCATGAAGAGAAACCAAATACAAACCTATCCCTGGTGTGCCTTTAATATCACCAATAAACAATCATTAGCTGCCACTGGACTGTAACATCTGAAGAGCCCTAAACACATCAGGGTGTTCATGGGAGTTCAGTGGCTCCTTCCACGTGTCAGGGCAGCCTCCTTGGCTGGCTGCAGAAATGGGATGTGCATGCACAAGACACGCCTGTCAGGAGTGCAATACAGGTTCTGCTTCATGCAGGGCAGCCTCCACATTGCTCATAGAATCAGAGAATGGCCTGAGTTGGATGGGTCCCACCAGGATCATGGAGTCCAACTCCTGGCTCTGCACAGGATAACCCTAAAAATCACCCCATGTGCCTGAGCGCATTTGCCCAGATGCTGCTGGAATTCTGTCAGGCTTGGTGCAGTGACTGCATCTCTGAGGAGGCTGTTCCAGTGCTCAGCCACCCTCTGGGGGAAAGAACCTTTTCCTCATATCCAACCTACCCCTGCCCTGGCACAGCTTCATGCTGTTCCCTCAGGTCCTGTCTCTGGTCACCAGAGAGAAGAGATCAGCTCCTGCCCCTCTGCTTCTCCTGGTCAGAGGTTATATCACACAGCATCACAGAATCATGAAGGTTGGAAGAGATGCCTAAGATCTTCAAGTCCAACCAGCAACCTATCACCCCCATGCCACTAAACCATGGCCCTAAGCACCACATCTAGATCCAAGCACTGTAATAATTAGGGGTAAGAGAGGATCTTCAGTGTGCAGCTCCTCCACACTGCCAACATGAATACCAGGACATGGGATGCTTCAGAAAAAATGACAAGCACCCAGTGCTGAGCAAAGACAACAGAGAGAAGAGAGTGAGCTCCTGGCTCTGTAATCTGGGCATGTGCTACAGGAGGGGTGGATTTAGGAAGGGAAAACCCCCACTGGGTGTCAAATGTATGAACGGTGGCAGCCAATGCCAGGCAGAAAACCCCCAGCTAACAGGGGCAGCTCCACAAGCCCTGCTGAAACAAATGCAGTGAAATAAAGGAGGGAGCAAGTCTCATCTTCTAGAGGATGTTTCACAAAACCTGGCAAAGCCAAGCAACTTCCTGCCATCATATTATGCATGCCTGGCATAGAGTTCACTACAAATTCTCATCAGTTCTACCCTTCTAATACCATTACACAGGAAAATACATCATCATCCATCAAGCAGATGGAGCATGAGAGTTATACCAAACATACTGTGTGTTTTCTTCTCTCCCACTATGAGAACATGATCAAATTGTGCTGCCTGGAATTAGAGATTGCAAAGAAAGTATTTTAGGCTCTGCAAATCTCTGTAAATATTTATTTGCAAACTATTCTAGATACACATGTTGAATCATTAAAAGTACTACTCTGTGCTGTGGGGAGGGAGATTCTCCTGGCACAGACACAGGACTGCTGCCTCCTCGACACAAAGAGAAGCCAAGTGCTATCATTCCTTGCCTCCAGTGACCTTCAAGCCAAACTTTGTGCCTCCACCTCTTCCCCATGCCATGGAAACATCTGGGCACCTAAGACCTGTTGGGAAAAGGCAGCACATCCCATGGAATATGTTTCTCTTCCTGTCCTTCAGAAAGGTGCATGTATTCATGTCACAGGAGCTGTGGTTAGAGTGCTGGATGTTCCCACTTTCTGCAGGGAGCCACCCATGACCTACAGAGATACCTGGGTTGTCCCCACAGAGCATCAAAGGGGACTGTGCAAAGATGAGGGAGGATGAAAATCCAAAGCCTGGGCTTGGGGCCATGTCCTTTTACTCTGAGGGAATGAAGTGAGACACTTTCAACCCCCAACAGTTCCAGAGTACAGTATCAGAACACAGTTGGTGCTAGCTTTCATCACAAACCAGCTGCAGTGCTGGGGCTTTTTTCTTGCTAGGTAACTCAAAAGGGTAAGAGAGAAGACAAAAAGATCTTCTGGTGCTACCAGCCCCGTGATGGTAACACTGCAGAGGTCACAGGATAAATGGTGTGGAAGGTAGCCACTAAAACATCCAACTGTGAACTGGGCTGGTGAGCACAGTTCCTGCCATGGCAGATGTCTGGGAGCACCCAGCTGCTGCCTTTCCAAGGAGCTGGACTCACAACCCTTTGGCTAGAACGAGTTTGAGGCTCCATGTGCCCCAGGAGGCCACTGTGAAGAGAGAGGTCCTCCATAGAAACACCACAGTGAGAATACAGTTGTCTAAAGGCACAAAGCAGAACGTTTCAAGACCTGATTCAATGGGGGCTCACATATGGCTTAAGGAGGGATGTGAACAGAAGAGTTGGTTGGGGCAGGAAGCAGGTGGCAGCTGATGGAAACAGTCTTCTCCAGAAACTGTAATCAGCTGTTGTGTTACTTCTTTGCTCTCCAGGCTTGTCAAAATCAATCCAACTACTTTACTCCTCCCATCCTTTATCTGTGTGGGTCATTTCCTTTCCACCAAGTGTGACATTTTGACAAATTCAGGTTGCTGTTCTCCTCACTCAGGGGAGAAACACGACCCAAATATCCAGCTGGGATCCAAGCTAGCAGGGCACTGGATCACAAGCAGCTCCACTACTCTCCAGACTTGCTTCTGCAAGGATTAAGGTTCCTATATACCCATAAGGTTTCAGGCAAAAAATAACTGCCATTGAACTTAAGAGAATATTAGCTGCTGCCAAGGCCTGACCTGACTTAGGCTAAACAAGAGCTTTAAAGCCACCACTGGTTTATTGTTCTGTATGCCTCCAGAAAGAGCCCTTAACTCAGTTAAAATGACAGAGGAAAAGCAGCCCAAAAGTCAATAAATGCACAATTATTAGTGCCACTGTAACAAAGCTGGCAGAGAAAAGCCAAGGCTTGATTTCCTCTTTGTTTTCCATTAGACCACGCTGCAGAATCATCTAGATTGTGCTTTGCTACCAGCTCCAGCGAGGGTGAAAACGCTGAAGGATATTCATAATAGTCAATGATGTAGCTGCAAAGAGTCTAAAGCACTCCACAGCCATCACCTCTTTTGCTTGCAGGCTCTGGTGATCTGATAGACCACTTCAAGAAGAGGAGGAAGGCAGCAGTGCTTCGTTAGCGAAACGAGAACTACTCTTTGGGGAGGGAAGGAGGATGACCCCGCTTGGTGAGCACCACTCTGAGATGTGGGACAGCCACCTCTGCTGATGTGATCAAATTTTCCCCAGCCACCTTCCCCAAGAAAACACCTTTTAATAATCATAATTTCCAATGCTAGTATTTGAGTCATATTACAACCATTCCAGAGCGGGAACTCGTCCTGTAATGACACGGAGACAAAGCAAGACAAGCCTCCTGGCTGAGCTCTGCCTGCACAAGCCTCGTTTAACCTCACCAGGTGACTAGGTTCTCCACTTCCCTTTCCCATCTCCCCACTCCCACCCCTCCTGCCCCGAGCCAAGCAGTGCCAAGCCTCACTCACACTTTGTCGGTGCCGTAGCTCCGGTAGTCCACCGCCGCTGACACGGCCACGATGAGCGCAGGCATCCCGTAACCCACCAGATAGAAGTATTTCCTCCGGGAGTGTTCGCTCTCAAAAACTTCCACCAGCATGATGTAGAGCTGCACCCCCTCCAGGAACATCCAGGTGAAAGCTGCCAGGAAGAAGAAGTGCAGGAGGGCAGCAAAGACGGCACAGGCAATCTGCGTGCGGATCGAAAAGAGCAAGGGAAGGTGTTTGTACCGTGCTGAACGAAGGCGACCGTCAGGGCTACTCCTACTGCAAGGTCTAACAAGAATGAGGGAGTTCTTAGCTTCCCTTCTCCCAAGGGAGAACTCTTCTTCTGTGTGACCTGGTCTAGGGAACCCTGCTGTGGCAGAGGGGTTGGAATAGATGATCCTTCGAGGTCCCTTCCAACTCCTAATATTCTGTGTGATTCTCCACTTGAAAACGTGCATGAACTGTTTCCAGCTAGACACAGCTCTGCATAGAGAGATTACACCCATGATGGGAAGGTAGGTACACACCCAATCTGGCACAAATACCCAGAGAGGTCCCTAGTGCAAGTGCACATTTACCACCTGCCTCCTAAACACCTGAGTGAGTCACAAACAATGCACAAGCAGCCTCTGAAATCACAGCAGGCACCAGCATTTGACTCCCAGGACACCCCCTTCTCCCCCCAGCTTCCCCACCCCGTGAGCACGGAGTTAAGGCAACAGAGAGTATCTCTCACTGTGTGGCCCAACATCTCCTACACCCTGGGAGCAGAGCCTGTGGTGGGAACAGGAAAGGCTTTGCCTCTTACCGGCTGGTCAGTGCGGTTGATGCCGATGAGGAAGAGGAGTTCTGCCACGAAGAGGCTGATGCACAAGTTCTTGTGGATCGTGTTGCGGTCACTCTGCAGCCCACGGAAGAAGCAGAAGGTGAAGATGCAGATCAGGAGGCAGACCAGGGAGAGCAGGATGCCAACCCACGTGATGAAGTCCAGAAGCAGGTCATGGACTGCATCGCTGTGCTGGAGATAAACGTAAAATCACCAGTTGCAGGCTACCTGACCTCTGCTCCATCCCAGAGGCAGGGGGAGGTTGTCTGAGACCCTTCCCCAAATATCTGTATCTGCTCCCCAAGCTGTGGCACAGGGCACCAGCAGAAACAAAGCCTCAATGGACCTAGACCTGAACCCTACATCAAGCAAGCTGCAACCTGAAACACAGACTCCAAAGCACCTAAAGAGCTGCAGCTGCCCTGAAGAGATTCAGACCCCAAAACACCCTAGAAACAATGGTGCTGGTGGTGAGAATACTGAGATGTCACAGCTAGTCCTGCATGCAGCTCCATCCTCCAAAAGCATGGTAGAGGAGCAGACACACAGTCTGAGGAACCACTGAGTGTCCAAATGCTTCAAGCTAACAGCATCATGGAGGTTACAACCACAAGCCCATCACAAACATTTAGCAACAGTGAAAAGAGACTCTCTCAAATCCTCACAGAGATATATGAGCTTGGAGGTTTTGGACAGAAAGAGATTGCCTAAACATCTTGGTTGTTGTTTGGGTTTGGTTTTGTTTTCTTTTTCCATGGAGGAAGGAGAAAGAAAGTTTAGTTTTTCCTTTTTCAAACCCTGGAGCTATATTTGGAATCTCTTAGGAAGTCAGACTGATCCCTGGAATGCTCCCCAGAAAAAAAAGTCAGAGCTTTTAACATGCATTTGCTTATAAATTGTTAAGAGAGCAGTGCTTTTGAGGCAGCCTGGAAAGTGAGTGATTCCCTGTGACGAGCTTAGAACAGAGTTTTACCCCAAGGCCATGCAAATGTGCTCACTGCAGTGACAAAGTTGGGCAACCCAACAGCGAAGTTCTGCAAGGGGCAGTACAGGCCTGCCTTGGCTCTGCTGATCAAACAGCTCCTGAGCTTACACTTGTGTGTCCCTCCCAGGCAGAGAAGGGAGGTTCTGGGACCCTGAAACTGAGGAAGAACCTAGGGTCCCCCCTAAGGCGTGCAAATCAAACCTGAAACCAGCAGTGGATCAGTAACAGACAACTCTTCCTTCTTGATAACCAACCCAAAGATCTAGGCATGTCCCTGGGAGACAGCAGACATCAGACCAAGGGACAATTTCCTGACAGCACCAATCCAACACCTCCTGGCCCAAATGCACCATGGCTGTCAAGAACAGTGCTACACAGCTCAGCAAGCCAACCACTGACAGTTGTTACTACCAAACTACTTCAGCTCTTTTGGCAGCTTATTTTCAGCATAGGAACAACTTAGTGAGTGACTGAAGGAAATAAAAGAATCCACTTCAGTGATTCTCTGAAAGGGTTTCTCTACTCAGTATGCTTTATGACTGAGGTACAAGCCTGACCCAAAGCTCAGAGAGAAGATTTCCCTGGCTCTGCTCTGGAATCAAGCCCTGCTTTTGCTCCAGTGAGGAGAGAGCTGCTGGAAACCTGTGCAGGAGGAGTTGCAGGAGCCCTGGTAGCAGCCACAGCAAGGGGAGCAAGCAGCCTAGATACTACCCAGGGTGGGAAGGAAATCAATGAGCAGCTCTGGCTGTGCCTGCACATCAGAGCTGAGCTCATAAAAACAAATCCCAGGGACTGTCAGCTGCTGACAGAATGGCTCTCCCCGAGATGAACAACCATTTGCTCCCTTATTAAAACCATCAGCAGAAGAAAACAGCAGCCAAAGCTGAGCTGCCAGCAGCAAAGGACACATTCCTTTGCCTAATCTGTCCCTCTAGGAATGGAAAGAGTATTATGTTTGGGGGTGGAGGAATAAGCAAGCAGTAAATATAAGCAAGAGAGCCATGGATGAGCTCAGATATCTCCTCCTGGTGCCCAGTGGGAGCTGGCAGTGTGCTGGGCTGGGCAGAGACCCAAGTGGGCCAGGGTGGAGCTGCTGTGTGCTGCTGATGCTGCTCCTCCTCAGGGTGGCAGCTAACTGGAGGCCATGAAGGCTGCTCCCTCTCTGTCCTTCTGTCCTTTATCCCCCACTGCTGGTGCTGAGGGAGGATCATTGCTGTGACCTGGCTGGAACCCTCTGTGGCTATGTGCAAAGGGCTCCTGAAGAAGGTTCTGGAGATGTGTTAGTGCAGTAGAAGGAGACACAGCTAGGGCCCACCCCAAACCAAGGGGTGTCAGACTGAGGGTGGGGAACTTGAGGAACATCTTGGAGCAACCTTACTGCCCACCTGGACACAAAGCTCAAGGACTGCTACCAGGTGCAATTCTGAATGAGCTGTCAGGCATTGGGCACAGGCAGTGGTGGAGTCACCATCCCTGGAGGGGTTTAAAGGCATCTGGATGTGGTCCTTAGGGCCAAGGTTTAGTGGCGTGGGGGTGACAGGTTGATGGTTGGACATGATGATCTTAGAGATCTCTTCCAACCCTAATGATTCTGTGAATCAACCCCACAGGCACAGCTGACTTGACCTAGCAGGTATATTTGAGCTGTTTACAGCTGCTTCTTCCTGGAGTTCAGTGAAATCACAGATTTTGGCTCCTAACACAAGCTCAAACACTGCTATATACTGAGTTTTAAACTCTCCATTTGAGAATGCAAGCACATTTAATCCCTCTTCTGCTCAGTTACAACAGTTCTTTCTTAATACCATATTAGAATAACTCCTTTTTTGCAGTGTGTACTGTATCTTTGTCTTTGGGGGGTGGAAGGGAATTAAGCCCTCTCTGATGGTACAAACCTGTTTGCCTTGCACAATTCATTCCGTGCTGGCTTCAGTAATTTAATTCTGCAGTTAGGATGCTGCAATCTTGCAACCACTTCTGCTTTCCTTCACTGCTTGTTCAATCTCACCAGAGCTAATATACAGCTAAGCCAGGACTGCAATAACTTCAGCTTGCTCTTTATCCCTGAAATGGCTGTCTGGCTCCAGGCAGCAGACCACTGCACTCCAGTTAGACTTCAGAGGTTTTGCTTCCTTTCTCTCCCTCAGCTTGCCTGACGCCTCCATTCCCCAAGTAATGAGCACGGTGGAATGTGTTTGTGGGAGAGAAGAACATCTGAAAGCCTCCAATTAATTGCTACAGTTAAAACACCTTTCTCTCTTTGGGTTTTGGTTCCCTTTTTCTCTCTTGTTTTCTTTCTTTCCTTCCTTTTTAAAAGAAGAATAAGCTCTGGCACTGACCACATGCTGATAAGCAACATTTATCTACCCTCAGGTACCTTTGCTTGTTCTGGTTTGGGTGTTGTTGTTTTGGCTTTGGGTTTTTTTAATTGCATTTTCCCACCAGCTCTGAACTTGTTTCCTGGCTGCATATTTATCCCATGGTACATTTCAGATGCATTTGCTATAATTAATGTGAGGCAAAGCACAGGCTTGGATGAGAAACAGCTTGTAAATTCTGAGCAATTCTGCAGCAATTACCTAGGCAGAATGGTTTAGTTAACTCTTGGCTTTGTCCCACAGCAGGAGAACCACCACAGTTTTATGGCATTTAAGGGTCATAACAAATACCCTAGTGATCCAAACAATAGAGAGAGATTTATCAGAGACCTCATCTTAGCTTAAACCTTCTTTATCTTTAATATAGATCACATCTATGCTGAAGGGATCTCACAGTTTAACACAATAGCTAGGGGACTGCAGTCATTTTCCCACCACACAGGCCAAAGGAGCTTCTTAGCTGATGGAAAGAGAGATTTCCTTCCAAGTCTGAAAATCTCTCTAAAGGGAAGTTCTCATTTTCCCTGCTAAACTGTCCAGAGGAGCAAGGAACACTGCAGGTCTGGAAGGTCAGGTCTGGCAGGTCAGCCCTTGCCAGGAGGAGGCACCAGTCAGGTGCAGCTCACAGCTCCTTATGGTCCTGTTGCTCTCTTCCCCTGCTAGCTGGGGCTCTGACAACAGCTGGAGGGGGTGGGGGTCCACTGCTTTTCCCAGCCAGGCTCTTGGTCCTGGGCACTGCTCTTTACCTCACTGACATTCATGGGTGAATAAGAAACTGGGGCCACAGAAAGCATCACCAAATTAAAAACCCCTCTTCTCAACTGGGCACTGTCCTGTTAAGACTAGAATTGACCCCAGCAACTTCTGCTCTTGAAGCACCCTGCTGCCACAGTCAGCCAATGGCATTTTCTGCCCCTCTGGACAAAGACATATTGCTGTTTCATGCTGGAGAGCCAGAAGGCCATCAATCACCTCCTGAGAGGTGCCACCTTGCAGCTCTGCCTGGCCACACAGAGCCTCTGCTAAGAATTACATCCCAGACTGTAACCTGCAGAGCAGCCATGGAGGTCTCCTCTGGAGAACATGCTCTCTTGCTGTGCTACCAGGAAGGGAGATCATTCATGACCAGAAGTGACACTTGTCAAACCAGTGCTGGCTTTTGATGAAGGAGCAGGACTTCAGCATCCTCCCCCCACGATGCCTGCTGTTTGCTCTCATTAGGTAGGGTGCTGGGGATATTCAGTACCCAAAGGGTGCTCCCTACAGACCCAAAAAGAGCTGGCAAACTCAAGTCAGCAAACTACAAATCTCAATTACAGAGAGAACTGTTCCTCTTGCAAAAGCCCCAGAATATTGTTAATTACTGTGTGCAGGGCGGTCCCAAGACCTCTAAGGATCCTAAGATCTCTAAGGATCCTAGTCACTGGTCAGAGCACTGCTGTAAGAGGTCCTGCACAAGCATCTGACATCCTTTCCCCAAGGATTGCTCCACCTCCAAGAAGACTGGAAGGTCTCTGAGGCAAAGGATGCCTTTTTGAAAGGACATGAGACAATAAAAGGGCCCCAAAGCATGCCTAGGAGAGATGAACACAACTCAAAGGACTCCAACCCCCATTTGAGAACCTCCACCTTTCAACCCAGCAGGGATTCTGCTGACAAGTGAAACCAACTCACCCCAACAGCACAAAGAATGTCACACAAGCCTCCTCCCAGATATGCCAAAAGCCACTTGGCCATCCCCACCACCAGACCAGAAGGGGATGGGGCTGTCAGGAGGAGCAAGGTGATGAGCAGCTGGAAGGAAGAGCTGCAGATGTTTGCTGGAGATGCACCTGCAGACATAGCAGGAAGCTTGCATTGGGTTGCATCAGAGTCAAGCAAGCAGAGGCAATTTGGCTCTTACAGCAATGATACTCTAGCTGCAGCCAAGTGATAAAAATATGACCTGGAAGTCTTGAGGCCACTTGTCAACACCCAGAAAGAGCAACCAGCTAACAGCACACGGCCTTGGCACTTGGGAACCTTCCAGCTGTAGCTCTTTCCAACCCCTTGGCTGAGCATGGGTGAGTGAGGGTCTCCCATTCTCCTTCTGCAAGGTGAGATAACACCACTGCTCCTAGGGCTAATGAGGTTTGGATGGAATGCCATGCAGCCAAGGCTGACCTGCTCCTTCTTTGGTGCTAGCCTCTATCTGCACCCCCCAGGAGGGACTCATCCTCACTCCCATCAAAGCTATCTGCATTTCCCAGGTGCCACCTCTGGCCTTCAGGGCCTCAGGTACATCTGTCACCTCCAGGCAGGTGATACATCTCTCTTAAAAAATGCAAGCAGCTGTAGGAAGCTGGCAAAGCCAGACTTGGACTGCAGAATGCCATTAACCTGGAAGCCTCTGCTCTGAATGGGCCATTTCTTCAGGTATCTCCCCCAGGATAATGCCATTTAATGGTATGTCTCCTGGCCTGGTAGTGACTCCTGCAGAACACAATGGATACATCATCCTGCAGCAGCAGGACATCTATCCTGGCCCTCAGCTGGACCCAGCTGTTGTGGCAAATGTGCTGCCAGGCTCCCATTTCACTTCTTCTGCAGAGCTTTGGTCATGCATGACTGTGCTTTAATATAGATATATTTACTGCAGCTCTTCACATTCCTCTCCAGATTGTCAGGGGAAACAACTTGTCCTGCCCAGTGCATTGGCAGGCTCTGAATCTACAAACCCTACCTTCACTTCCACGTGTGCCATCAGGACTGCAAAGTTGGTGAGGTGGTTGCAGGAGCAGGTGGTGTGTGTCTTGTTAGTGGTCAGGAGGCGGCAGCCCTGGGTGGACCAGTAGCCGGTCATGGTTCTCTTTGTGTAGCTCCAGAACGAACAGTTGGGGTTGAAATTTTCTTCTGACTGCTGCAGGGAAGACATGAATAAATGCAATAAAAATGAAAGGGTTTCAGAGCCTTCTAAATGCACCTGTTTATTTTATTTGATTAGGTTTTTCCCCTTCTAGAGGCACTTTATAACTGTCACCCCCTCCTTTTGGATAAACACTCAGAGGTGGTTGATACCTCAAGCATTCCTTCCTGGTATCAGAGTAGGAGTTAGAATGTTGTTGCTCTCTTTGCTCAGGCAAACTTAGTTCTTTGTTCTTGATTAATTTCAGCCCTAGACTGAATCCAGCTCTTCAGACCCGGATTGCTTCATTTGCATTGCAGAGCAGAGAAATTAATTGCTTGAAGCAATCAACTGGTGCAATGATTGTGCTTGGCTACCGGGAGGACTAGCTGTCCTCTTTCAGGGTAATTCCACTTCCCTCTAATATCCCCTGCCACGATGATAAAATAATATTATGGTCTGTTCTAATATATTGGTACTTTTTAATTACAGAATGACGTGTGTCAGCAACTAAGCAATGGGCACCAGCTCAGAGGAGACTCTTCCTTCACTTTTATTAATGGGACATACCAGAGACATTCTCCATAAATAACACACAGTGCAAAGGAGCAAATGGATAACTCAAAATCTAATCAAGGACTCTGCTGGGAGAGGGGGGAGAGGTAGGGGAGGGGCCTCCCAGCAGCCAACTTGGGTTTAAAACTGAAAGAGAAAAGAATAACAAACTAAACTGACCTAAGAAGTGCTTCTGGACCTCACTCACCTTGATGTGCTTGACAGTGAAGACCACAGGATCAGCCAAGTAAACCTTATTGCTGAACTCTTTGTTTATTGCTGCTGTGATGACAGGGGAGTTGACGATGACAGAGTGGTTGGTCGACATTGCTTCTGTTCCCAACTTCATGCTGGCGTTCTCCGTGGAGAGGTAGGTGCCCAGGTTGTTGTAGAGCACAAAAGCCACCCTGATTTCACCTAGAAAACCAGGGTAGAGGTCAGATAGTCAGGGCAGTGCCTTGTTTAGATGACAAATCTCTTCACAAAGTCACAGAACATCCTGAGTTGGAAGGGACCCACAAGGATCATCCAGTCCAACTCCTGTGTAGGCACAGGACAGCCCCTAAGTCACCCCACGTGTCTAAGATCACTGTCCAAGTGCTTCCTGAACTCCATGAGAGTTAGTGCCATGTCTGCATCCCTGGGGAGCCTGTTCCAGTGCTCCACCACCCTCTGGGTAAAGAACCTCTTCCTAACATCCAACATTGCTTCTCTGAAGCAACTTGAGAACTTCTCTGAGCAAAGGTGGAAGGACCGAGGTGTGCTATGTGCAAACTCACCTCTTCCTGCCAACCCCAGCCAGCACCTCGAGGTGCAACAAGCAGTCCCTGGAGAAGAAAGGCAGAGCTGCCTCTCTCAAAAACAACTCTGGGAAGCAAATGGGTTGGCAGAAGACAGAGAGAGAAGTTGGGCTTATTTTTGGTGGCAGTGGGTGTAACTGGCTCCAGAGAAGAGAGGCCAGGTGGCCCATTTCACTCCTGCCATAACACTCTATTCTCCAGGCTGTGCCTCAGGAACACCTTGTTTTGTTCTGGCCTGTCTCACAGATGCAGTATAAAAATGTCATTTAAGTCCACCAACAAAGGAGGACTACCTCAGAAAAAGTGTGAGGACAAATGTGGGAGAAGGAATCCAAAACTGAACACAACTTCAATCCCACAGGAAGAGCAAACTCAACATGTCATTTTAAGGTCTATTTCTCCTCTTACTTTGCCCATCAGATATTCCCTCTTCCATGAAAAACAAAACCACCCAAAACCCACCACTAGGGAGCCTGCAGAAACCCCAAGCTAGCAACCACCTGTTTCTAACTGAAACCATCCAGTTTGCCTTCTGCTTTGCACATTAATTCCCAGGCTATAACTAAGTCCTGGATGTGATTGCTGTGCCCTTAGAGCTATTCCCTGTGGGGATGAATTCCCTTTTGTTTCTCCAGGAAGCACCCCAGCTTCTGAGGAAGGTGAAGCACTAATGACTCCAATGGTCCTGCCCAACCTAGATCCTTTTAGTGATGACTTTATTTCTAGCTCTTTGGTGCCCTGACAGCCACATCACTGAAGGATCTGATGCACTTTTACCAGCATGTAACACTTCTGAAGGGCCATGAAGAACTTAGCAATACATATATTCCCAGCCAGCCAACTTAGCTTGCAGTCAAGGGCATGAGCAACCGATGCTACTGCTAATTTAAATATTAACATGGCAATTAATATTATTCTCACAGCTGCTTAAATACTATCTCATACACAGAGCTTGACTGATTCACAGAATCACAGAATTGCCAGGGTTGGAAGGGACCTTAAAGATCAGCTAGTTCCAACCCCCCTGCCTGCCAGGGACACCTCCCACTACATCAGGTTGCCCACAGCCCCATCCAGCCTGGCCTTCAAAGCTTCCAGGGATGGAGCTTCCACAGCCTCTCTGGGCAATCTGTTCCAGTGTCTGCCCACCCTCACAGGGAAGACCTTCCTCCTAAGATCCAATCTAAATCTCCCCTCCTCTAGTTTGCATCCATTCCCCCTAGTCCTATCCCTACCTGACCTCCTAAAAAGCCCCTCCCCAGCTTTCTTGCAGGCCCCCTTCAGATAATGGAAGGCCACCAGAAGGTCTCCTGGAAGCCTCCTCTTGCCCAGCCTGCAGGAGGAGGTTGGTGTGGCTGGAGGTGCTGCCCTTACCGTTCCGGCCGTTCTGTTTCAAGGTGTTTGCCGACAGCTGGATGGCACTGCCGTGGCCAGCGTGTTGGGGAAACTTCAGATCTTCCAGGTTCCCATCTGTGCTTAGCCTTGCAACTTCCAGCTCTGTTTGCAAGAGAGACCCACACTAAGAACAAATGAAAACAAGGTGGGGGGGGGGGAACCATCTCTGCCCAAATAACTTGACTTCCAAATGACAAAAATGTTCTTCCAGACCTGCTGAGAGCAGAGGAGTCAACTTACAGCCTTTCATCCTAGACTCTGCTCTGGGTTCCTAGCTCTCTGTAAATCTTTGCCCTGAAGAAGTTTTAAATTTAATTAAAAATAAAAAAAAAAAAGAAGGAGAAGAGGTAAATAAATTTCTCTTCTCTGGGGAAGACAGAAGACAACCAGCTCTTGTAAACAAGAAGCCAAGGATATTAAGGACAATGGTTCAAATGAAAACCTGAAGATGCTGGTTCTTTGCCACCGGCGATGGCTGCCTTACTGCCAGCGCTCTCAGGGCGAGGGCTCTGCAGCCAGAGAAACAGAAAGCAGAGCTGTTCTCCTTCATCCATCTGCACACTGGGAGTGCTGGTGCTTTCCATCATGCTGGGGGTTTTGTTGTTTAAATAAAATCAACCCCCAGCCAAATAAAGACATACATTTGTATGGGGGGGAAAGGCAATCGCCTTCGGATGAGCTATCTCCCTCGGCAGCAACACTCTCTTTGCTCTAGCACAGAGTTTTGCCCTCAAAACCAAGAGGAAGAAAGGCAGCTCAGGTGCTCATTGTCCATGGGATTCTCAGGTGCTCGTTGTTCATGGGATTTCAAGGGTAGAGAGCTGCCTTATTCCTTTCAGCTCTTTTGGAAAGACTGCTTTCCAAGGGCCAAGACATCTCTAACAAACTGTTCCCCAATTAACCAAGGGGCCAAGACCAAAAGCCAGCTTTTCCCAGCCTTTAACTGTCCCTCCAGTGGCCCCCAGTGATTCTGGGAGCTGTCTCTTACGGATGTTGTCAGTGTTCTCCCGGACAATGTCTGTCTTTAGCAGGTTGTCAGCCAGCACAAAGGCGCTGTCCTCCACGGTGTCAAGTAACTTGGTAGCCGCGCGTTGCTGCTCGCTGGCGTTCAGGTCCCTCCACGCGTTCAGAGCCTGGGGCTGCAGAAGGTTGTTCACTGTCTCCACCATGGCCTGCAAAGGGGGAGGGGATGGAGTGAGAAAGGGCTCTAGTGGATGTAAAGCACCACTGAGACCTCTGACACAGGCTCAGTCCCACCCTCCACACACATCAGTTTACAGAGAGAGGAGAGCATCTCATATCCCCACCCACCAGGCAGCCTGCAATGGAGCTGGGCACCACCGACCCCATGAGAAGGGAGAGGGAGGAAAACTATTCCTTTATTTATTATGGTTGAAGAAGCCTCTGAGATCATCCAGTCCAACCATCCACCCAACACCACCATGCTCACCACTGAACCATGGCCCCAGGCACCACAGCTCCATGGGTTCTGAACCCTTCCAGGGATGGTGACTCCACCACCTCCCTGGGCAGCCTGTGCCAATGCCTGAGAACCCTCTGGGGGAAGAAATTCTTCCTGATATCCAATCTGAACCTCCCCTGGCATAACCTGAGGCCATTTCCTCTTGTCCTATGGCTTCTTACCTGGGAGAAGAGACCAAGCCCCACCTTACTACCATCTCCTTTCAGGTAGTTAAGAGAGCCAGAAGGTCTCCCCTGAGACCTCCTCTTCTCCAGGCTAACCAAGCCCAGTTCCCTCAGCTGCTCCTCACAACACTTGTGCTCCAGACCCTTCACCAACTTTGCTGTCCTTCTTTGGACACACTCCAGCACCTCAGTGTTGGTTCTGCTCTAAATGCAGGCTGGGAATAGCACTTTTCTGCTTTTGTGATCAGCAGCTCTGGGCTTGGAGTAAGAAGGAATTAGGATAGAGGGGTGTGGAGGGGAGATGATGAAATCATGAAGGAAACATGCAGGAAAAGAGACTTCAAAACCCATCTCTGAAGCAGGTTGCTGCTACCTGCAGCACCAGAATAAAAAGAGCAGGAGTGGGCCACTCCAAGAAGGTAGTTACTATCTGTGAGAGCTATGCTCCTTTGAGCACTTCCCACCACACCACCTCTGGCAGGCAGTCATGAAGACACAGAGCTAGTTGAGATATGTCACTCCATGTGGAGAAGCCCCAGGTGCTCATAGAGATGGAGTTCAGACACTACCTTTCAAATTACACCACTCAGGAAGGAGCCAGCCCTGCAGTAACAGCCTCAGGCCCTCCTGCAGAGCCCCTTCTGCCTTGGGTTGCCATGCACAAAGAGGTCTCCCATGGAGAACTTCCCACAGGTGAGCATCCAGGATCACAGGAAACCACGTGGGCAAAGCTCCAGCAGCAGAGCTTACCCAAGGGGAAGGTTTTGCTCAGCCTAAACCCCCTGCTTGGTTACTAACCAGAGCTGACTCAACTACCTCCCAGCTAAGATTTGTAATGAGACCAGCTGTACCACTTGGTAGAACCTGATTGTGCACAGGAAAAGCTAAAATAAGAGGGATTTTGATCTTCTGCTGGTTAGTGTCTACCCACCAGGCAGTCCTGTCCCACAAAGAAACACCTCCACTGTCAGCTAATGCTGCCTGCAGAAATCAACCTTCCCTTGGAGATGAAATCATCCTTCTTAGAGGTTTCCTGTCAGCTGAGCAGGTAGACATCAAAGCCACAGCTCTGTACTGGAGGACAAGGACAATCCCATGGGATTTCAGGATGTTGCAAGCCTAAAGGATGCCTCCTAGGCTCACCTTCATGGAAGTACTTCAGGGTTTAGTCCTGACAGTGCTTCTAAACCCACCTGCACAACATGGGGTGTGAGAAGAAGATATAACATGGCCCTTTCTCCAGCAGAGCCCTCAGGAGGCACAGCATGGGACATCCTGAGTCACTCACCAGCCATGCTCAGGTACAGAAGTGCAATGGGAGAATACAACCACATCCAGCTGGGATTTGGTTTTATTGCTACACCCAGGTGACCTTCAACAACAAATTGAACTCCAGCAAAGATTTCAGTTTAAAGTAAAGATTAGCAGCTGGACCAACCCCTGCTGATGCCTTTGATCCCAGCAAAGACATTTCACTGAGACATTGCTGAGTGCATCTCCATCCTGTATGTCCTTGAGTTTGGACATATTGAATCACAGAATCATCTGGGCTGGAAAGGACCTCAGAGGTCATCTAGTCCAACCCCCCTATAGTGAGCAGGGACATCCCCAGTTAAATCAGGTTGCTCAGAATATAGATGGTCCTTGAGTTTGGACATACAGGATGGTCCAGGTTTCTCATGCCACCATGGTTCCTACTGGCAGACTCAACCAGAATGGGGGTCCTCTGCCAGCCCAAAGCTCCTACTCTCCAATCTACATTTATTCATGATCAATTAACTCATTTATTGTTGTGTCAAATCTCTCTTGCACCTGAGATGGATCTTCCCCTCCCTGGCAGCTACTGCCCTGCTTCCTTGATGAACAGGCAACATTTCTCCAAAGCCTCACAGTTTGGTTTCCCAAAGTATGGAGCAAGGAAACAAACCAAAATGGCTGAGCATCTTGTCCTCTAGTCCACTGCAAAAATCCTTTATGATCCAGGGCTGAAATCCCTTTTTCATTTCATT
Organism: Galbula dea; assembly: GCA_013399015.1. NCBI lineage: Eukaryota > Metazoa > Chordata > Aves > Piciformes > Galbulidae > Galbula > Galbula dea. The sequence continues at coordinate 45,994 of VWZX01005094.1, forward strand.
TCATTGGCACTTAGTAACCACAAATCACTTCCTTACACTGATTCTTCAACTGGTTTTCCTAAAGAGTCTAAAAATCACCTTGACAAAAAGGAAAAGCATCTGAATATGTGCAGATGGAAAGCTGGTTGACTGTAATGGTCAAGAAGAGATACTAGAAGTCCCCAGGATTGCAGGGTGAGGTTTTCTCAGGGTTTTAAAATCTAGAAGCCTGAGCTCTGCAGCTTTTAACACAATTCTGTAGTTTACTTAGGTAAACTTTGGTAGCTTCTCTCTTTCCAGGCAAAGAGGAGGTAGTGCTCTTACCCAGTGCCCCCAAACCCTGCCTATTTGCTGTGCAGCTCCTGCACACTGTGGTGTGCTCTTGCAGAGGCCTCTCATGCACAGGAAGAAGAAAATGAAATGTTTCCCCCCCACCTTTCAATGTTCTCATGTAGGTGACATTTTGCCTTACTTCCATTTAGCTCAGATACTAATGGTGACTTCAAACCTCTGCTCAGACAACATCCTGGATACTTTTGTCAATATCTGAGTGGTGGAAAGAGTCTTTGCAGCAGCTCAGTTGCTGGCTCTGGATGGAAAGGTAGCACCTACCTGTCCTAACATGAAACAGATGCCTAAAGACTTGTGTTACAGTGAAACAGCTGCAAAGATTTGGGGTTATTTCCCCCAGAAAAATGCTGCTATCTACTGTAATTCTTATTGGTTTTTTTAAGCATATGTGTGCATGAGTACAGGCAGAATTTGAGAGCACATCAAAGCCTCATGTGCTGCAGAGGGTGTGCTCCCCAGCCAACAGACACGATGCTGGGGAGCATCCACCCTCTTGAAGTGACTAAACCTGCAAGCAGGCACTTCACCAGAGCTTTGGAGCTGAGGCAGAAGCTCCAGAAAGGTTTCCAAGGATGTTAGGTCAGGTCCTTAGCACGTATCTGAAGAAAGCTGGCAGACTCTCTGAGCTGAATTCAGCCCAGAGGGTCTCCCCCCTCACCTGTCTCCATGCATTAATCAAGTGTTGCCCACCTTATATGTCTGAGTACAGCACTTCATTAGGGCTGAGTGCTGCAGGCTGAAGCCAAGGAGATGAGGTGCTAATGAAATGTTTGCATTTTGGACAGGAGCTGAGGTAGGTGTTTAAAGGAAACAAAACAGCTGTTACAGCAACAATGTCTCCTGAGACACAGATGCCAGCTGGGAAAAAGTTGGGCAGGGGAGAGATGGAGGGGGCAGGGTTTGGCATCTGCTCCAATGACTTTATGGTCTGATGGAGCTCCATCCTAGAAGAAACTGCAGTGCCAAGCTTCCAGGAAAGCCTCTAGGTGATCAGCTGTAGGAGGGTTAGCCCTGCTGGAGGACCTCTGAAGTGAAGAGGGCATGAGATAGGTGTGATCAGGAGCTGAGGGTGTGATGGGCTTTAGCTGAGATCTCTGGTAATGCTGACAGAGGTGGAGACTTCCAGAGGGAGCCAGAAAAGTTCTGACCTCATTTTATCCACCCTCACTTCAAGAACTTCACTTGCAGCCAAGCTGGAAGCCCAGATGCTCTCTAGTTTCTCTCCCCACTGAAAGCAGAAGGAATCACAGCAAGGATTATCTCCACTTAGGTGCTCAGTCACACAAGATGAATCCTATCCTTGAAGAACCCAACACCTATGAAAGGCTGCTGCATGCCCACCTCGTTGAAGACCCTGGCCTTGCTCTCCAAGCAAAAGGACTTCCTCTGCTGTTGCCTCCTTCCCTTCCCCTGCCTGATCCCTCCTCCAAATGCAGCTCAAGCAGGTGCATGATTTCCAAAGCAGCCTTGGGAGACTCAAGCAAAAGAAAAAGCTGTGGTTTGGAGCCCAAACATGCCTCAACATCACCCACCCAATGGCACCAGCCCAGTGCCATGGCTGCTAGGGTTTAAAGGATTGACAGCAGCAGCACACCTATGCCCAAGGAGGACAAAGGAACTCCAGGGAAAGCACAAGGCACAGCTTTGCTTGCTTGCAGCCTAAAATCAAATGAGGGAAGGGCATGGCAGAAGGGAGACAAGAAGGAAGACTTTCCTTCTGCCTTGCTATCCCAAGATGTGTTGGCGCAGCTGTGATGCTACCTGTGATGTCAAGGTACCTAGATGAGCAAAACCAGACCTCTCCAAGCCCACAAAGTGCAACCACCCTAGGTCAGAGGACAGCAGGCTCATGAGCCTTTTGTGTCTCCAGCAGTGGCTACAACTGCACACTGAGAGAGGAGCAAGAACAGGCCAAGCAGAGAAGACAAATCCCACCATGGTGGTCCCTTTCTGTGGCTGTTTAGCACCAGAGTGCAGAGTCAATAGAAATAAATGTTAACAAATGGCTGAGGGAGATATGTTTTCCCCCAAGTAAGGCCACATTGCTCCTGGTTTCTTGATTTTGTCCTGAGGTTACAAAACAGAAACAAAGAGGAAACCTTTTTCCTTCTCAGACACTTACAAATTGGTATTAAAAGCTGCACTGTCAAAAGGCAACTAATTAGGAGCCTTGCAGTAATTATGCATTGCTAAAAGGCCACTGGTCCATACCCTATTGATTCCCTGTGTGACAGCTGCTGCCTTCTATAAAACTGAACGTTGCTTGTTCCTTTCTTTTCATCTTCTTCCCCTCTAGGTATGTCTGCTGAGAATCTCTGCTTCTGGGGCACAGTCTCAGCCTAGGAGAGGAGTACCTAGGCAGTGACACCACCTCCACTTCTTTATCCCTCACTGTCCAAGGCACTGCTCTTTGACAGAGGCAGATTCTGTAACCTAAACTCTGTCTTGAACTGGGGGTCAAGGCTGGAAATCACTAGGAGATGTCAGACATACTCATCTCCTTGCCACATTCAGGACCAGACTGCATTGTGCTATGGTGCTTAAGCACAGCAAGCCTAGCCTTACAAAACCCAGCAGCTCTCCTAGAGTTAGGAGCTCTCTAAACCTTTATTGCTCATTTTGGCCTCCTACTGAGCAGCTGAGGGAAGAATAAAACCACCAAAAAACTTAGGACTGGAGAAAATACTGCTTCAGGGCAAGTGACCAGGAGCAGATCCTCCAGGGAGCATTGGCTGGATCACTCTGTTGAGCAGAACAGTAGAATGGCCTGAGTTGGAAGGATCCACCAGGATCATCCAGGCTTTGCACAGGACAACCCCAAAAGTCACCCCATGTGTCTGAGAGCATTGCCCAGATGCTGCTGGAATTCTGTCAGGCTTGGTGCCATGACTGCTGCCCTGGGGAGCCTGTTCCAGTGCTCAGCCACACTCTGGGGGAAGAACCTTTGACTAATGTCCAACCTAACCCTGCCCTGCCACAGCTTCATGCTGTTCCCACAGGTCACCAGCGAGATCAGCTCCTGCCCCTCTGCTTCTCCTCATCAGGAAACTGTAAGACCATGAAGAGGTCTCCCCTCTGTCTCCTACAGTTCAGGCTGAAGAAACCAAGTGACCTCAGCCATTCCTCACGTGGCTTCCCCTCTAGACCCTTCCCCATCTTCACAGCCTCCTCTGAATGCTTTCCAACATATATCAGACATGGTGGTACCCCAAGCTGCACCCCAGGACACTGTTGGCCCTTTTGGCAGCCAGGGCACACTGCTGACTCATCTTCCAACTTGTCACTGACCACAACCCCCAGCTCCCTCTCTGTGGGGCTGCTCTCCAGCCTCTCCTTCCCCAGTCTCTATGGACATCCAGGGTTGCCCCATCCCAGGTGCAAAACAAATCCAGCACTTGCTAAGCACCCCAGGATGGGTGAGGGACCAGCCCTCTATCTGTCCAGACCTCTCTGCCTTCCAAGGAGCCAACAGTTCCCCTAAGGTAGGGTCATCAGCAAGCTTACTTTATAAACCTTCCACTCCCCTAAGTAACTGGTGAGTGATTTTGTCCTCCCTGACAAAGGAGGAGCTCCTCCAGAGGAGCCTGAGCATGCTGCATGCATTGCTTTGCATGAAGCCTACGTCAAGGTCTCACCCTTCTACAGCAGCTTGGGGAGAATGAGGAGAGAGGCCCAGGGCATGAAAGCATTACTATGGCAGTGACAGCTCTAATTAAAATATCTGCTTTTTATAATCTATAAAGCCTTGTCTCATCCTGCTAACACTTGTCTTCCTTGATCTCCCAGGAATATATCATGCAAGGCACTTCCAAAGACGGAGGGCAGAAGGAGCTGCAGCACCGAGGCTGTGCTCTGCCTCAGCAGTCTCAGAGCAGGGCTTGTGCCATGAAAGAAGCAGTGCTGGTAGAGCTGCTCCTGTGCCAAAGGTGGCTTGAGGAACAGCTTCATCACAACCAAGGTTTGCTCACCCTTTCTGAGAACAGCAGAGCTAAGGCTGCAGAGTGCAATCGCAGCGACACGAGTCTCACTCTGTGAGGTTCTGGTCCTACCTGAGGTCTCCAGCTACTGCTCCAAACCAAGTGCATCATCACCTTGATTTGAAGCATGCAAGAACATCACTAGACCCCTTTTAAATAGCACCTTGAGGTTTTGTGGCAAAGCAGTGGCAGGAAAGAGCAGGAAAACCCGTGCAGGTCCTCTGTGAAAGTGAACAACTCACTACAGAGCAGAGGCACTGAAATGTGGACGTGGTTCCTGGCTCCTGCTGGAAATTGCTGCTACTTCTGGAAACTCACCTGCCTCCTTGCTGAAGAGCAGCTAGGTTTGCTCTGCATTCACATGGAACACCCAGTGCTAAACCCAAACCTTTTCTCAAGCTATCAATACTGGCAAGCCTCCAAACTAATTGAGTTAAAGGCACAATCAATGCCATTGAAGGCCACGTTCTGCTGGAAGCTGTGCAACTCTTGCCTCAGCCAGAACAAGCCCCAGTCCAAGAGAAAAGAAAGGCCCATGAGCTCTGAATGTACCTGGGGCAGCCAGAAGGGGACCTTTGGGGAAGAGAAGGCACAGATCTTGGCACCCAAGGAGCCTCTTTGGGCAGGGTTGGAAGGGCACAGCTCAGGAAAAGATGTGTCCTTCTAGAGTGGCCAATGAACAGCACCCTGATCCCACTGCACAGGGGTCACCAGCCAAAGTGGAACAGCCATCTGCTCTCTGGGACTTCAGATGCACGTGTCATTTCTTCAGCTTCCCAAACAAAAAAGTATCCTTTTGGCTTAAATCCTCCTTCTTAGCTGAGCAGTGCCTTCCATCCTGCCTCACAAGGCTCTTCACCCTCAGATGGTTTGTTGCCATGCCATTTATTCTTTTCATTCCAAATTACAATTTGACTTTGGACAAGGAATAACCAAGACAATTCCTTACAGGGAAGCCCAGATGCTGTCTAAGGCCCTTCACAAAGCAACAAGGCCATCATGCAGCAGTTGCACCACTCCATGAAAAGGACAAATATGTGTTTAGATTGAGGCTAGCTGAACCACAACAAGTGCTTAATAATAAACCAAGCATTAGAACATCATCTCCTCTTCTGCCTCCAAAACTAAGCCAGGAGCACCAGCTTACATCTAGGACCAGAGTGGTGACTGGCAACTGACGGCAGCAGTTTTGGAGAGCTCAGCTCAAACCTGCTACTGACAGCAAAGGCAAGAGGAGATCCTCTCCTGACTGTGCAGGGGAATGTCTAAAGTTGCTCCATCAATGGAGAGCAAAGGCTCTCCAGAAAGAGCCTGCAACCTTCTTTTCTCAAGTCTTTAGCAAATGTTTCTGCTGTGTCTCCAGGAACTGCAGTGACTCAGAAACCTCCTGGATTCCAGCAGTGCTGAGAGCTCAGTGCAGTGAGAAGAAAGGCAGTGACCTTTATGGCAATTAGGCCATCTACAAAATGCTTAACTATGGAAATTAATGGTCTTGCACTAGGCATGCAAGGTTTGCAATCTTGGCCTTGAACTACCCAATAATCTCCTAATGGGAGCACAAAAAATGATAACATAAAAGAGAGATTGGGGAACTAGAAGGAGGTTATAAATTACAGGTTAGGGTTTTGCTTTGCTTAGTATCCCAGGCAGAACAGTTTAAGGTCAGAAGGCATCTGTAGGACTGAAATAAAAGGAATTGATTGGGAAGAAGGAAATAACATATGATCTATGGCATCTAATGAGATCTTCCCTGCAGAATAAACTGAGAACTGCATTTATGAATCATCTGTATTTGCTGCCCTACTGTTTGGGATGTGAGACTATAGCCAGCCAGCACCAGAGGAATTGCACTGGAGAAGTGAGCAAAGCTGTTACAAGGAAGGAAAATGGCTTGCAAACAAGAAATGCCTCTTGGACAGAGCACCTCTGAGGTGACCCCTAGGGAGCCTGTGAGACTCATCCTTTCCTCCAACAGCCCCTAGTGAAGGGACATCTCTCACTGTCCTCTACAGCCATTTATACTGAGGTTTTTTAACTGGTGCCAGCAGATCCCAGGCCTGAGGAACCACAGAACCACACAGCAATGCTCTAGCAGACAGCAAACACCAGATTGTCTCCTCCATTGTGCTGTGTGGGCACAGAAGCCTAAGTGCAGCTCAGCTGCAGGAAGAGGAACATCCAATCATCCCAATCTCTTGGGAAGAGCTGCTCAAAGTCCTCCCTGTAGGTCCTAGCTACTCTAAGACATGGTGTGCACACTGCTGGGCAATTCACTGCAGCCTCTTTGCCAAGGATACCTCTCCTGACAGGTCATGCAGAAGAGTGGCAGGAGTCAAGCAACATGCAAATCATTAGAGGACTCTGAAAGTTGCCTGACACACACGGCAGAGCTCTTTGTCACACAGCCAATTAAGTGACCAAACAAGGAACTCAAAAATCCTCATTAATTTGCCCCTTCCTCTATAAATGGGGCTTAGAGGCTTTCCTGTCACAGGCACAAGGGGAGCACAAGTGAAGGCAGCAGAATTCAATTTATTCTCCCTCTCAGAGCTACAAGTTTCTCTCATTTAGTCTTTTCAGAAGTTGGGGCCAGCCATGCAAGCAAGAGAGAAGTGGAAGAAACAGAATTAATCCACTTTAAATAGTACTGGCTAAGTCCCAGATGCACCTTTTATCTGCTGAGAGCTACTAGGTTAGCAAAGACATAAAAAAAAGTCTCTACTACTCAGCTCTAAACTTAATGCCCTGAATCCTCTGAGAAAAGCCTTTCATTTTTTGCTTAGTAAAGCAATTCCAACAGGCATGAAATGTTCAGAAAACCTCCAGGAGAACCAGGAGAACTCTGACTGCAACCTCCCACCACTGCCTGCTACCTGGAACCTGACAGTAGCTCAGCAGTGGCTTGCTTCATCAGTGGCACCTTCACACAGAAGCTGCTGTGATCTTCCCCTTCATAATCCTGGCCAAGTCAATATCAACAGTAGGGAGCCCAAGAGTGGAGGAAAATGTGGCTCTAGAGATCCAGAAACATCAGGGTTCACTTTTATACCTCTGCATGTTACAGGTACACATAGAAACAAACCATCAATGACCCACCAGTGCAACATGACTCTTCAGAAGCACAAGACAGAAAATAAAAGGTCAAACCGTTCACTTTTCTCCAAGCAGCATGAACTCACTCACAGAACAACCACCAGGTTCATAGAAAAGTCACTGGAACAACTGCTCAAAGGCAAGGTGACAGGATAAAGAACAAAACCTGAGCCCCTCCTCTTGCAAAGCCTACAGGCAGCTCTTTCCAAAAGGCTGGGGCTTGACTTTGTTGATGTCAAACACAGTGGAAGCCAATAAAAGTTGGGCCACAGTTGGGTGAACTTCAGGGAACGTTCTGTTCCCAGTCCCACCTTCAGTTTGCAGCACTCCCCCCTCCTTCCTGCATCTCCTCCTCCAGGACACCTTGCATTTCATTCCAATTCTCCCTCCTCCCTCATGCCAAGCTTTGCCATTTCACATTGTTTCTAAATCTGCAAGTGTAAGAGAGGAAGAGAGGAGACTCAGGAAATGCAGGCAGCAATCAGATGAGTGACATGCTGCTGAGTGAAACCCAGCTGGTCTGGAGGCACCTCCATTCTTCACTTGCACACATCCAGGCTCTCCTGCTTATTTCCCATGGCAGGAGGAGGTTTCTCAGATCTCTCCTGGGGATTTTCCCACTTCTTGGTTGAGAGATTTTTGCCCCCAAGTTTTGTCAAGGCTGAGAGCAGGTGGGGGGGGGGAGAGGGGGAGATGACAGAGTGAAATTGTTATCCTGTAACCTTCACCTGAGAACTTGCTGCCACCAAGGTGGGAATACCCAGGTTATTCACAGAGATAAGACCCCACTTCACAGTCATTCAAGTCAGACAACTGGACAGGTGTATTAAAAAGACAAGAAATACCTGGACATAGGCCCTGCAAGAGCGCTCCCTTTTCTGAAGCTGAGTCCATAAAGAAGCAGAGGAAAGGTGGAACAGAAAAAACAAGTTAGTGACAGAACAAGGGAAAGGGAAAAACACCTGCAGAAAATGCCCACGAAAAACCACTCATTTCTCTCTTAACCAGCTCCTGAAAAACCAACCAAAACCACCAAAAAAAGCATGAGTTAGGCAGCAGTGGAAGGCTGAAAGGACTGGCTGCACAACCATGGGTTAGTCCTTGTTCAGTGAGGTAAAGCACAGACTGGCAACTTGGCAAGAGCAGCTGTTAGATGGTAGGAGACACTGAAGCCAAGTAGACATATCACAGAATGGTCCAGGTTGGAAGGGACCTTAAAAGATCATCCAGTTCCAACCCCCATGCTCAAGAGATGATGTTTCCCTTACAGTTTGGAGACCACGTGTTATTTTCCTCATCAAACAAGGCTGGAAAAGGACAGGGCTGCTGGTTCCTTACTTTGGAGTAGTGTGGGCTCTGCAGTCAGGTACAACCAAGCTTTGGAGGAGCAGGACCAACATCAGGGAGCATTATGTCTGCAGGATGGGTCTCTCCAGGTCCATCCTGACACACCTGTGCTCAGGTCTCTGGCTCAAGCTAAGCCAGAATGTTTCAGCTTCACTGCTTAGAAGCCAGCTCAGGCACACATAGAGTGCGAAAACATACTGGGCCCAGGGCTCCTGAGGGCACCAAGGGCCCCTGAAGAGGACATACAATGACATGGGAATCTCATGCCATATTGCCAGCTGAGGCCATTCTCTCTCCTTTGGATCCTTTCTAACTCCTGGCCCCCCAGGCTTTCTCTGCTGAGCAGCCTCTCCACAGAGAATCCCACCTATTCCACAGGAGCCACCCTGAGGACTCTACTTTGACCTGCACTTGCACACCCTCCTGCCTGATAACCATGCCCCAAAATCCACCCAGGCACTTATTTACCTCCCCAGGACTTTGCAGGCAGCCTGCAGCTCGTGAGCTGGAACCCAGGGAGCTCTGCACTGGTGCATCTGAACCTCACAATCACCTGGCTGGGTTGGCTTTGCTTCTGCTGATGCACACATCAAGAGAGCTTGGGGAAGGGGGGGGAAGTCCTGCTCTCAACTCCCAGCAGTGCAATTCCCATGAGTACAGCCCAGAGCCAAATTTGGCCCCAAGAGCTTTGAGGGAAACAAAAATACATCCAGGTATCAGGCAAAGCCTCATTTCAATTTCTAATTCCTCAATTTGTAGCAGCAGCAATCTTCCTTCTGGGTAAACATGGCCAGTGTGAAGACTTTAGAGAAACAAATGGAGATCAAAAGAAAGCCTTGCAGAAAAGTGCAGAGCTATCCACTCAGGGGCCTTGCCAGTCTGCAAGAGAACAATTATTATCTTAATTAGGCCTGATCCAGTGGAAAGCATAAAGCTTTTAGGGACAGGAAAGTGGCTCCTGAAAGATGATGGCTTTTACAGATTCTGATGATGCCAGTTTATTTCAATTCACTGCACATCAGCTTGTAAAAAAAAATTAATAACAATAATAATAATAAACTCCCAGTCCAAACCAGCACAGGTGATTACTTTCAGATCCCCAGCACATTGCCTTTAATGACTAAAAGAATATTTAATGGCTACTGCTTCCTTTATTTCTCCTTTCTGACTAAACAGCACTAAACAAAACTCTTTGCATCTTTGCAAATGACTTCTCCCCCCCACCCCCCACCCCCTTCTTTTCTTTTTGGAAATACTCTTGATCAGTGAAGGGGAAAATGGAGCAGTAACTCTGCTGCCTTTTGTTTGCCCACTACTACATCCAAGATGAATCCATGCATTGGGAAATGAACACGAAGCAGTTGCTCTTCTAAAGAATTAAGTGGGGAATGAGAGCAAGTAAATTACTGAGCCTGTCACTGGGCTCCCTGGCTCCCAGCCCTGTTCTGCAGGACTCCACGTGCTCCAGCATTTTAATGCAGAGTGCAATTGATCTCTGGGAGCTGCTTGTGCAAAGCTGAGGGCAGGGGAGACCCCAGCATTGACAGCCAAGCTGTGGGGCTCTGCCCTGCTCAGGCTTCTCCTCCCCTGGGGAGCTCATACCTGCTCCCCCCCTCGCCCCTCCCACACAATCCCATCTCATGCCACTGAAACAAACACTGGAAGGTGGGAGACAAAGAGATGAAAAATGTGCTAGCAAAGCTGAGGTGACAACATGTTGGGTGTGGCTAGGGCATACTCAGAAGAGCAAGCAGACTGCAACCATGGAACCTGTTAGTAGGTGACATTAATTGCTGGTTTACCTGATATTGCCAGACATCATCATCACCATCATCCCAAACAAAGAACCCCTTTGATTTGGTGATTGTAACAAATAATGCTATGCTGATGGAACTGTTAAGACAATTATTACCTCTGTTGTTACAAAAGAGCTGGAAGCAGCACTCATTAAAAGCATCAGCATCACCCCAAATTCCAGCACATGCAAAGCACATGGAGATGCAGCTTCCATTCCCGTGCAGCTGTAACCTTAAACAACCCAGAAGCCCTCTGCATTTCAAACAGCAAAAGTCTACCACAACAACTTGCAAGGGAAAAAAAGATCAGGTTACTTCTCTGAAAAGCATTTCTCTCCAGAAGACACAGGAGAAATTCCAGGCTTAGCTGAGATCACTTATTCCCTGGAGAACTCTGGGACTGTGTTCTGTTCTCATCTACATGGGTGTCAGAGGCAGCTAGGCAGCTGAGGCCAAAGTTCTGGGTCTTGTTTGAACTGGGTGGTCAATAGAACCACGTGCAGGGTTCAGTGGCTCTTTGTCCTGATGACCAGACCCACCCAATTCACCCTCTTCATCCTATCTAAGTCCTATCTCGTGTCTTCACAGGAGATTGAGTGATGGAGAGGGCCTTGGAGCAAGGAAATCAACAACTTCCAATGTATTCTGAGAGACTCCACAGCCCACACTTCCTCCAACAACTGATTTCTTCTAGCACTTTAATATGCAGCAACTCATGGACCCAGAGAATCACTGTTTCTGGGAATGACAAAAGGACTAATAATTCTGCTCAAACAGGGGGCCCAGAAACCACACTGTCATCAGGCAGGAAGGTCATGGGGCACCACCAAAAAAGGCCCTGCAATACCAACCCATCCTGAAGACCTGCAGTGTGAATAGGATAGCATCTTACATGCCTTGTGGTAAATCCATCTTCCAGTGTAAATACGCATCTGTCTGCTTTTAGGTGTTTATGTTCATGCATCAAGCTGCTGATTTGATCTTGATGCCAGCATCTTGTAAGGGTACAAGATCAAAAATAACTAAATAAAATACAGACTCCAGGCTGCCTCTTGGAGCTTTAAACATCCAGATTTCCTGGGTCCCATGACATGGCATCTCCCAGATAAGATTCATGCTGGACAAAAACCTGCTTTCCTTCAGCCTGGCACAAGATCATGGCATCACTTGAGTTCTTCTCTCTGAGCTAGGAGAGCTGAGACCACAGTGAAGCACCTGGAGCTCATGTATCTACACATCTAACAGCCCCAACAGCAATGCCCTGGGCACTGACAACTCTTCCAGATCTCCCAGCCCAAAACCTGCAGCTCCTTTTCTCTCCTAGGAAAGGATCTCTGCCCTAAAACGGCAACCATGCAGAAGAGAGCCATTGCTAAGAGCTCTCCAGGGAGAGCCCAGCCCTTCTGCAGCCTGCTGGCCCTTCCCACGCCCCCCTGCAGTTACCTTGTTTAAGCTGCGGGCGGCGCTGTCCTTGCCGCCCGGCGTGAGGTTCCGCAGCTGGACGTCCAGCAGGTTGACCAGCTGCACCATGGCAGACACCGAGTAGGCGATGTCCCCCGCGTACAGGTGGCTCCTGGTGTGCTCGGCCAGCTCCCGGGCTATGTTAGCAGCCATCTCCCCCGACCTCATCTGCAGCAGAGGAAGCAGAGGAGAAGGTTGGCCCTGGCTGTCAGGGGCCAGGTGCTGCAGTTCCTGCAAGCCCCACGGTGATAAGTGAGGGGAGGGAGAGGGAGGAGAGAGGAGAGAGAAGAAGAAAGGGGAGGAGAGGGAAAGAGAGAGAGGGAAAGAGAAAAAGAACAGTTGTTCCCAATAAGGAAACTATGGCCAAGGTTTCCTGGTGTGACCAGGTACAGTGTTTCAGTATGGTTTAAACCCAGGCTGTTCCTCCAGCTACAACCACATGCTGGCTTCAGCATAACCTGTAGAAGGACACTACTGCAGGTTGCTGGTCTTTGGGTACCAGCCTGTGCTCTGGGATGCATTTCTGTGGGAAACATGCCAGGGATAAGGAGAAATGACACAGGATGACTTTCAAATGACTTCTGTGCCAGGCTCAGGGACCAACTCTGCTGGGTTCTTCACAGGAAACCTCCAACTGTCTTATCTTCAGGGCAATCCTCAGTATCAACACAGGCTTGGGATGAAGAGGCTGAGAGCAGCCACCCTGGGGGTACTGGTAGATGAAAAGCGTGTCCTGGGCTCCATCAAAGTAAGCGTGGTCAGCAGGTCCATGGAGGGGATTCTGCCCCTCTGCTCCATTCTGGGGAGACCTCACCTGCTGTGCTGGGTCCAGCTCTAGAGTCCTCAGCACAGGAAAGACAGGGACCTGTTGCAAGGGGTCCAGAGGAAGCCACAGAAATGATCAGAAGGATGAACACCATTGCTGTGGGGACAGGCTGAGAGAGTTGGGGTTGTTCAGCCTGGAGAACAGAAGGCTCGAGGGAGAGCTTACTGTGGCCTTTCAGTACTTAAAGGGGCCTAGAAGAAAGATGGGGACAGACTTTTTAGTAGGGCCTGTAGTGATAGGACAAGGGGTGATGGCTTTAAGCTAACAGAGGGAGATTTAAACTGGATCTAAGGAAGAAATGTTTTCCACTGAGGGTGGTGAGAGCCTGACCCAGCTTGCTCAGAGAGGTGGGAGATGTCCCATCCCTGGAACCATCCCAGGTCAGGTTGTCTGTGGCTCTGAGCAACCTGATCTAGTTGGAGATGTCCCTGCTGCCTGTAGGTAGGGTTGGTCTAGGTGACCTTGAAAGTCCCTTCCAACCCAAACCATTCTATGATCTTCCAGCAGTTTGCAATCAGATATTTCACTTGTTCCCTCCATTTCTGGTGCTTATTATAAAAGTGAGATTCTAGAGAAAGACTGGAGGCTGAGCTTTTACCTCTCCATAAATCAATTAGCTGAGTTATAAATGAATAACTTAACTTCCATCAATTTGACAGCAAGAGCCCATCTGATTTAATGAAATCTAACTGAAGATGTTCATCTGCTCATCTTCAGAGAATTAAAGCATATGATGATCTAGATAAGATAAATAAAGGAGATAATGTGTTGTTCTTCCCATCAGAGCAATGAGAACACACACTCAAACATCACATTATTTCTTCCTTGTTACACACAAGGCTAATGCCATAGAAACCAGATCCTTCTCTTCCAGCTGCCTGCTCTCCTGAGCAGCTGAAGCCATGCAGCAGCACAGAGGCTGCATGTTGACCTCTTCAGTTGGCACCTAGGACTCTGAAGAATGACTGCATCAGATCTCTTCCCATAAAGAAATCCATGTCAACTTCTGGCTGCAGCTCATGGCTGGAGCTTCACATCCACCAGGACACACAGTGTTTCTGGAAGCCCTGCAGAAAGCTGCAGGAGTACAAGAGGGATCTGTAGATAAAAATCCCTGCTAGCCAGTATTTGATGTGTCCATTGCCTTCTGGACCACACACCTATGCAAACCAGCACAGAATCATGATGGTTGGAGAAGCCTCTGAGATCACCCAGCCCAACCACCCACCCAACACCACCATGCTCACCACTGAACCATGGCCCCAGGCACCACAGCTCCATGGATTCTGAACCCTTCCAGGGATGGTGACTCCACCACCCCCCTGGGCAGCCTGGGCCAATGCCTGAGAACCCTCTGGGGGAAGAGATTCTCCCTGATATCTAATCTGAACCTCCCCTGGTGCAACTTGAAGCCATTTCCTCTTGTCCTATCACTTGCTACCTGGGAGAAGAGCCCGAGTGCCACCTCCTTTCAGGGAGTAGTAGAGAGTGAGAAGGTTTCCCCTGGCAATACTCTGCCATTCACAGCACCTGCTGCAACCCCAGCAGCCAATGGCACTCTGAAAGCAAGACTGGATGGATGATTTCCTCATGGTGTCACCAGGGCTGCTGCCATCAGTCCAGTGGGTGTGGACACAACCACAAGGTGATGTCCTCCACAAACCCTCACTTCCCTCTGCCAGAGGCACCCAAGCAGATCTCCAAGACCTGATGAAGCCTACTTTGAACCCTAAGGTTCATCTGCTCTTTGTGACTGTATCATCACAGGTGCCATGGGCTCTAGATCAATAGTTTGAGGCTTCTCATGCACTCCTGAAGGACACAATGCTTTCTGTTCTGCTGCATAAAGGCCTCCTCTCTTGCAGAGGCTGGGAGCAGAAGGCAGCAGTGCCTCTCTCTCCTCCAAGGAAGCACCCGCAGCCCAAAGCTGCAGCAAGGAGAAGACATCTTCAGAAGAGAAGGACACTGTGCCAGGGACAGTACTGATAAAAGCAGGAGGTAAAGCAGCCAGGCTGAGGCTGAAGGCATGACCTCATGATTAGGACAATGCAATGCATCCAAGGCTGACCTTTTGCTTCCTTTCAGTGCTTGACTCCAGCAAGAAGCCAGGTTAGCAGTGCAGAATTCAATCGCAGCGGCGAGTTTATTCTCTGCTCCCTGACGAGGCCATGGTAGCCACCAACAATAAAGCTAAAGTAAATGTCAGGAGGCCAATGAATTGCTGAAGAGGACATTTGTTCTGATCTTCCAGGGAGCACAATAACTCTAATGGAAGCTAACAGAGGGTTGTAAAACCTAATAACCATGATGCAAGCAGGCAAATGCCCAGCGAACAGGCTGAGGACTGCAGGAGAACAAAAAGCAGCAAGTCATAATGCTGACTTCACTACAGAGACCTGAAGGCAAGCACAGAATTCCCATACCATCCTCTCTTGTGGCTGAAATCCCTCCAGAGGACCCATCACCCTTCTTCCTGAGCAGCTTGGACCCAGTAGGTGACAGGAGTTTTAGGAGACAGAGCAGATTAGCAGCGGTGACAGATAGGAACCCTGGCTGCCAAGGAAGTGTTTCTGCCCATTCTGTAAGCTGTGCTGCAGCTCTGGATGCTGTGGGATGGCTGGCCAAGGAGGACCCAAGCCTTAGGGATGCAGGAGAGCTGAGCTGCAGGGTGTTACCACCCCTTGTCCTCACACAGCAAGGCTGGTTTACCACTTTCTCCAGCAGCAAGAGGAGAATCTGGCCTGGCTTGGAGGAGGACAGCTCCTTTTTCAGCATCATGGTTTCCAAGCCTCTTGCTTGGGCAGGGAAATCAAGTGGCTATTGGTTACTTCACAGGTAATCTAATGGAAACCATCACTGTGTTCAGAGATGGAGACTGACTTCTCCACAAATCAGGCACTGGTTCCTCACATCCCTGCCATGGACAGGACACTTCCCTGTCCCCCAGCTTGCAGATTTGCTCCAGCCCCTCTCTGATGCTGAGAAAGGAGCTGTCCTCCTCCAAGCCAAGCCAGCCCCTGTGCAAGCCTGGCAGATCTTTCCCCTCCAAAGTCACTCCTGGAAAGTCTCAATGTCTTGTAGGAACTCTCCATACGGGTTGGGCTCCATACCCCAAGATCCTCATGGATTCCCACTCAGGCATTAAAAGCTTAGACCCAGAATCATTTGGTAGGTCCCTCCAGTCTTTCCACTGAGTGGTGGAGGGCTCCCAAAGCTGCACATAACTCAATTCCTCCAGGAAAAAACAACAACCACCCTAATAATAAAGCCCAGTCCCAGCTGTAACCTGCTGGGCACCTCGGGAAACCTGGCTCTTCAATTTTACCCTGCTTTGAAAGCAGGTAACAAATTAAATGGGGCTCATTTGTTACCCAAATGATAGGAAGGGTTTCAAATGAAATAAGCCTAACCTTGACAGAGCTTTCATCAAGCACAGGCTATTATTTCTCTCTGCTAATGGCTAAAGGCTTAGCCATCTTCACCGAGCAGCAAGAGGTCTCCCAGCTGCCTGGGTGAATTATGGCTAGAGTAAGTAATATTAACCCCTCCAGGATAAGTACATGGGTCATAAACCAAGAGCTGCACAGCTGCTAATGCCAGCAAAAGCAGTCTTTATTAATCAGCTAGCAGGAGAGCTTGCCTACCCCTTCCACATGGGGCAGAAGGACCACGGGCTTTGGAATGGCTGCAGCAGGTGAGGGCAGCCTTGTGCTGACTGAGGTCTCCCCTTGCCTTTGGGAATGAAGCAAATGAACACAGAGGAGGTGAGATGGGGATGAGCAAGGGGTGCATGTGCTTGTGACCTGCAGGCTGTTGAGCCTCAGTTAAGATGGGTGAGAGGAAGGAGAAAGCCAAAGAGTCTTCTCTGGAGAGTCACCCTGTCCCATTCTCCAGGGAGCACAACACTGGGGACTTGCTCCCTCTGGCTAAAGGAGCCAACAAATCCCCACAGATTGCTCCAGGAAGGACTGGGCCCAGAGAGTCTGTGGCATAAACACACATCTGGTCTCTGTTTGTCATGAAATCAAGCTGAAAGCACTGTGCTTGAAGAACAACAACATTCAGCAGCCTGCTACCAAGCAAGCTCTGCTCCTCTTGAGCTTCTACTGGCACATGTTAATGCACTTGTAACACTAATAAACCATGAAGTGCCACAGAATGTTCACCAAAGGGCTTAAGAGCCAAAAGATAGGCATTGCTGAGGCATTCCCTTCTGTTCCCATCAATTCCTGTAGGATTTGGGCAGAAGGCAAAAGCAGAAAGTCAGAAGCACAACACAAACGCTGCACACTGAGCCTGCCTCTCCTGGGGAAAGCTTCTCCACTGCAGGGTTCATCCTGTGCTTGCATGGCAGGAGAAAACCCTCAGGGCAGCTGTGAAAGGGAGAGCCTCCTTTGGCAATCAGTTGGTGTTTTCCACATCTCCTCCCACCTCCTCCTCCTTTTCTTGCCACAGACAAGACCCACCATTCCCTCTAGTTTAATGCCAACTCTCCAGCCCCTCCTTGGCCCTGTCCTCACTCTCTTTGCCTTCATTTCCATCAGATTCTTACAGTCTTGCCTTCTCCTTGCCATTCCTGCCTCCTAACCATAGCTCATCCTTTCTGGGTGACTGTTGGTCACTCCAGGTCCCCCTGGTGTGAAAAGCCCCAGGGAGCTGAGGAAGGGTCAGTGCACAGGCTCTGTGTGCTCACCACACAGGAAGCATTTTACCTTCTGGGTGATGTGGTTGATCCAGGGAGAGGAGCAGTTGCTCAGATCAGGTCCTTGAGGCTCCCAGATCCCATCTGGTGCAAGACAGCGGAAAGTGGCCACACCTGGAAGAGGAAAGCTGCTGTGTTCAGTGGCATTGGTTCCACATTGCCCCCAGGACTCCAGGTCACCAGCTTCACTGCAGGGGGATGGGACACCCCACACAGAGCCTGGGAGCTTCTCGGTGCTCAGCACCTTGGCAGGACACTTGTGACTCATGGCAGGGTCCTGGACTCCCATCACCTCAGAGTTCAGGGGCCTTGAGACAGGAATGAACCCTGAGGGAGGACAGGAATGTTACAGCCATCCCACCAAAAGGTGACTGGGGACAGGGGAAAGCTGCCAGGGACTAAGACATGCAGGCTGAGCAGCACCTCAACCTGTCAGACCCTGCACACCTCAACTTCCTTGCTGCTTTAGGAAGACTCTGCTGCTCTGAATCAGCCCTAAACCATTTGGGTGGAAACACACACAAAAACTAAAACACTCCCAGTGCCAAGGTGGGATGCTGGGATTCACTCTTCACCCCAAACTGGTCAGAGGGGCTTCAGAGGAGAGTTCTGTCTGGCCAGGGCCACCAAGATCCCTGCTGCAAGAGACAAGCCACGAGAGAGTCAGGATTCATATGCACAGGTCTGGATGGTTCTCTAGGGCAATCAAATGGAGAAAATAAGTCTTTTCTGCAAGCCAGATCCCTCCAAGCCCTTATTTTTAGCCATTTTCCTCTATCCTCTGCTATCTTTCTGGCCAACAGGTTCTCAGGGCTGGCCAGCAAGACCAGCTTGAAAAATCAATCCTTTTAGAGAGCCACATTTGTTACAACACAGCAAAGTGAACCAGAGGCCAAAAAAACCCAAACCCAAACCATTCTTCAAGCCACTGTGCTTTTAATTTGCACAGAGAGTTTCCAAAAGCAACCCTTTTGGAGGAAAACAATTAGGGGCAAGAGGAGAAGAAAAGGAGCAAAATTGAACAGTCAATAAACCCTTCTGAAAGATCTGGCTTTGCCTTTCCCCCTCCTCTCCTGCTTTCTCTGCTGATCACACTGGGTGCTGGCTCAGGAGCCTGAGCTGGGAATAGCTGTGCTCCCAAACACTGGCCATGGACTTGGAAATGCAAACAGTGTGGCACAGAGCTCCAAAAAGTAAGTTGTGTTGATTTTCCCTGCTCCCCTCTCCCCAAAATGAGCAAAGCATTGGGCAGCAACACATCAGTCAATGAGCTCAGGGGCTACAGACCCAGGCAAACCCAGGGATGACAGCTGCATCCTGCACAGGTTCTGGAGGCAGAGGCTCTTGCAGCTCATCCAGCTCAGCTCCACAAGGTCATCAGCTTGTACTCTCCTTCAGCCAGAGCCTGGGATGCCAAAAGCCCTGCACAATGTGCTCAGAACATCGAGGCTTTGACCCCAGCCACCTGCTGACCAAACCCCACCAAGGCAATGCAGACCTTGGAAGCTCTCTGCTGTGGGGACAGGCTGAGAGAGATGGGGTTGTTCAGCCTGGAGAAGAGAAGGCTCCAGGGAGACCTGACTGCAGCCTTCCAGTACTTAAAGAGAGCCTATAAGAATCACAACAGAAAGATGGGGATAAACTATTTAGTAGGGCCTGTAGTGACACGACAAGAGGAGATGGTTCCAAACTAGAAGAGGAATATTTAGACTAGGTATAAGGAAGAAATGCTTTCCAGTGTGGGTGGTGAGAGCCTGGCCCAGGCTACCCAGAGAGGTGGGAGATGTCCCAGCCCTGGAGCCATTCCAGGCCAGGTTGTCTGGGGCTCTGAGCAACCTGCTCTAGTTGCAGATGTCCCTGCTCCTTACAGGGAGGGTTGGACTAACTAGACAACCTCGAAAGGTCCCTTCCCACCTAAGCTAGTCTGTGCTCCCACGAGCTGAGAGAAGGCACCAGCAGGCTCCCCTGATGGGGCTAACCTAGGTGCACACTCCCAGCATCCCAAGAAGCCATGGAGCCAGCTGCCCCCCATGCCCTCCCAGCCCCACTCACCTATGGAGCCCATGGGGCAGGGCTGCTTGGCCAGCTGCCCCTGCCGGGTCCGAGACCAGGGGATATCCCGAGCCTCCAGGGGCTCACAGCTCTCTGCCCCAGCCGGGGGCAGCTGGGAGGAGGCTGCTGGCAGGTGGGTGGTCATTTCCTCAGGGACATCAGCCATGGGTGATGGGGTGCTGGTGCTCCTGTTCCTCCTGCCCGAGGCTGAGGTGGTGGTGGGGCGGCCGGTGCTGCTGGTGGCCAGCCGCGGGGTGGTGCTGGCAGTGGTGCTCCCCGAGCCCAGAGCTCCTGATGTTGATATTCCTGAAACAAAGGCATGGCTGATTAGACAGAGGAAGGGGGAAAAAAAAGGGACTCAAGCCTAGCTCCTGGGGATGTTTCTTCTGCCATTTGTGGTGCCCTGTAGGCTGGAGTTGGAGCTACAGCTAATGCAAGGCTTGCTGCACAGCCACCCCTCAGAGAGAAGTAGCACCCAGGAGGGTCCTGTCTGCTGCAGCACAACTGCTTGTTCCAAAAGCACTAGCATCTGATGAAAACAAAGCAGCACTTTACACCCTCACCATTTTTCTTCCTGGCATTTTAATGCCAATATCTGATTTCCCATCTTTTAGGGAACACCTAGCAGACAGAAGTGATTTTGCTTTTATAGTGTTGTTTGAAGAGCCAAGCTGCTTTGGACAGAAAAACCTTTCCCAACAAAACCCCCAAGCAGGAATCCAGCCCCCAAAGAGCAGTGCACAGAGGGAGTGATGAACACAAGGCTGCTCTCTGGAGCAAGCCATTTCTTTTCTCTCAAGTTCATGCTTTGCTGCCTCACTCCAAGGGCAGTGCTCAGCCCCCTGAGCTCCAGACCAGGTGGTAGCTGCAAGGTGCACATCAGCCCAGCCCAAATCTCTAGAGATTCATGCTCAACAGGCTATTTCCTTCAAAACCTGTGATGTGTGGCCAAGCAGCAAGAGGTGGGGAACCTGCTTTGAAAGAGCATTAATCCATCCTACAGCCTGTGGTAGCTGCCCTAAGCACTGCCTGTGCTGAATACTGAGGGATGCTCAGCTTATCACTGCCTTATCTTGCCTCCTTTAGACCAAGGTGCCTGCACAGATTGGAGTTTCACATTGATATCTTTAGGGCTTGACCTGAAATCTCAGGTGGGGAAACTGAGGCAGGCTGCCTCCATTGCCCCCTGCAGGGTCCTGAGAGTGGAGAGTGTCCAAAAACCCCACAAAACAAAAAGAGAGAGAGAAACTTTTTTTTTTCTCTCTTCCTTCTTTTATTTTCTGACCTTTACACTAAGCTCAGGTCACTGGAGAAGGAATTTTGCTTGGTGGAAGAGCAATAATGGAAGGGATTTGTTCACAGGGAAAAAAAACCCTTAAATAAATAAGGGTCTGAGTTCCTTCTTTTCCCCTTTCCTGGCCCAACATGACAAGCACACAACTGGCCTGAGACCAGTGCTTCCTACCTGCCGCTGGGGAAGCTCAGTACCCATGTTCAGAGCACAGCTTCTGCTCTGTACACCTCTTCCTGGGGCTCCCAGACATGGGAAATTGCTCTTCCAGAGGGCTCTGGCCAGTGTTCCCCTCTCACAAAAGTAGCTTTGATTGCAAGCAAGGCCACTGGTAATCACTACCAAGCTACTTTTCCTCCTGATTTTTTCCTTTTGGCTTCCTGAGAGGGGAAGCTCTATGAGGAGTGGCTGAAGGCACTTGGTTTGTCCAGCCTGGACTGGAGGAGATGGAGGGGAGACCTCACTGTGGCTTACAGATTCCTGACCAGGAGAAGTGGAGGGGCAGGAGCTGATCCCTCCTCTCTGGTGACAAGTGACAGGACCCAAGGCAGCAGCATGAAGCTGTGATAGGGCAGGGTTAGGTTGGATATTGGGAGAAGGTTCTTCCCCCAGAGGGTGGCTGAGCACTGGAACAGGCTCCCCAGGGAAGCAGTCACTGCACCAAGCCTGACAGAATTCCAGCAGCATCTGGCCAATGTCCTTAGACACATGGGGTGACTTTTGGGGTTGTCCTGTGCAGAGCCAGGAGTTGGACTCCATGATCCTGGTGGGACCCTTCTAACTCAGGCCATTCTCTAAGCACCCAGCCTAGGACCCTGCCTACTGAAAATACTTCTGAAGAGATGACATGCATTTTCTGCCCCAACTGGCTGCCCCTGGAGCAGAAATTCCAGACAAGATTTCCTGGGTGAGGTTCAGTGGCTTTTGCTGGGGAACAGATCACAGAAGGCAGCTGTCAAGCTCTCCCCTGGGGGCTGCAATCCAAAGGCTGAGCCTGGCCAGCTACGTGCCACCAGCCAAGGATCTCACGCAACCGAGGGGAGGCCACGCTCCCTGCTTCGTGTACAAGGTCAGAGCTACCCACCATCACTTCACTCTCCTAGGACTTTTGTGTCCCCTAGCAGATGTGTCAGGGCACCAGGGACCCAGAGCTCCTGCCTGCCTGCCCTGCAGCTGGTGCCATGCTCCAGCAGCTGAGCTACAACTAATCCAAGAGGTTCAACATCTTCTGGCAGATCCAGGAACCCAGGTGCCCTCTCGAGCACCTCCAGGCTGCCTTCACAATCCCTTATGCACATTGCTGCTGCACTAAGCCACATGGAACACTGCTGGTTTCTGGAGGGCTACAAGAAACACGAATCCTCAATGCCTCTCTGCTAGTTTGGTCCCTTTCAGATTGGCCAACCACATCCTTTCCTCACAACATCCCCTCTCAAGATTTCTTCTCCAGCTGAAAGGTGGTGCAGGATGTATTGACACAGCCAAGAAGAAGGTTTGGGCAGATCTTGAAAGAAGCAGCACAGAAAACCCCAGAGCCAGTAGAGAGGGAGAATTAGATCCCAGCTGGTTTGCTCCTCCCTGGCACAGAAATGCATCCCATGGGAGTTAGTTTTCCACAGACATTTTCAAAGCCATTGCAGAATCTCCCTAGGAAAAAAAATATATATATTTGAATATAAAGATATTCTCATTTTCCTTTGCCTTTCTTTGGGGGTGGCTTTTCAACAAACTCCCTGTAAGGTGACAGAAAAGGATGACTGAGGCCAAAGGGCATCAAGGTGAAGCCTTGCACAGCTGGTACCATACCTAAGAGCTGCACAAGCAGGCACCCATCAAGCCAGTCATCAACACAAGGTTCTACCAAGGTCACACCACAAAAGACATCACCCTGCCAAACCATCTCCTGCTGGATGGCTGCTGGAAGACCAAGGGCCACATGCTGGTGTCACCCAGGAGCTACAAGGCTGGAGAATCACCAAGCTGAGCTTAGTCTCCACATTAGGCACAGCTCCTTCCAGGTACTTAGAGAAACTATGATGTAGTTTTATTGCAGGTGAAGGCCAAGGAGGCTTCATATCAAACACCTGAACAGCTTTCCCCTGTGCTCACATCTGCCAGTATTTGGGGAAACTGAGGCAGAACACCC